>JAQIWZ010000690.1:0-16660 GCA_034697245.1 Malaconothrus monodactylus | reverse complement strand
AAGCCTTACTTTTTCACATTGTTTATTTCAAATGGTTTAGGCTTTCATCTCAAAACAATGAATCATTAAATCTAACCCTAAATTGTTACGATTCCTAACCTAAAGAAACCATAAGTTTGTTGATTTGTTTTAGTTTTAAATCAAATTTTGAAGCCATCAATTTTTAAGATCAAAAAGTTAGTGGAGTATATAAAATAGATATATAAATAACTAGCCTTAAAGTCCGTTCTAAATGAACGAAAAAAATATATAACAAAATTTTCCCAAAGAAAAGCATCAGTAGCGTAAAGTTTTTCGGTAATTTGGCCACTGGTCTTTTCGGGAAAAATTTTCCTCTACTTTCCACTTGAGGTCATACCGGTCTCAAGTCCAGGGGTCGAGCCTATAGACTGTCAGACATGCAAACATACTTTTGAATATATAGATATCTCATATGTATAGATAATTAAAGCAAACTTTGATCTGAAAAAAATTATAAATATTTCGTAATTTCACACTTAAAACAAGAACTTTTCACTTATGCAAGATTTTGAAAAAACTCGATATTTTCTTACATGAAGAACACATTCAATGATAATTACAATATATGTAATGTTTTAATTTATTTTCATACTTTTTATAAATAAACTGATATTTATTGAAACCAGAATGAATACTTTATTAAGTTTTATAAAAGTTGGATATTATAAACCCTTCTTCCGAGATACTTTTCAATTATAAAAATTAGAATTTCACAAATCTTTGCGATCATCCGTTTTCATGAAATAGTTTTTATAGTAATGATGTTTTCAAATAAATTAAATAAAGTAAAGCGAATTAAGCATAAAATGAATCAAAATAACAAAATCGAAAAAATAAGCGCAAGATTTGTTTATATCTATAAATAGAAGGGTCGACAGTGAGGTTTAGGGCTAGACCAATGCCCGTTTGAATTACACTTGAGTTTAGGTGATCCAAGAAGTCTATAATTTCTGTGGCAAATGACAGTGACAGTTTCATCGATGTTATAGTGAAATTTTGTGGGCTCGATGTGACCATTGGCTAATTCTCCTGGAAATTCACAAACGGCTTTACCTAAACACAAAATTAAATATGAATTATGAACAATGAGCTCAAAAAATATTAAAATTGAGCCGAATTTTCAATTTAGAAACTATTAACTAATTTTTAATCCATTGAAAATTTCACTCAATTTCACTCAATCTTCAAATGATTGGTTTCGAATTAATTCCAACTGATAAGAAACTAATGAATTTTAAACACTTTAAAGAAAGCAATTTATTGAAGATGAATGGGCTGAACATGAGATGAGCACAATCTCACACAAAGTTCAACAAATCATTTTCTCTTTTATTTTCTTTTGTCAAATTTATCATCACTTACGCTCTATTTAAAAGAGAGGAATCAATTTATTTGGATTCTAAACTTGCCGAAGAATTTTGGTCATGAAATGCACTTATTATTTGCAAAGCAATCAATAGTCATATTAAGGATAAGATAATTCATACATCTCTTTATTTATTAGGCTTAATATAATATTGAGGTTCGGTTGACTGCTCTTTAATAAGTTAGACAAAATGAGACAATACACAAGTATTTAATTTAAAAATATAAATAAATTAAGGCATTTTAATCCCCTATTGAAAAATTTGCGTCTTTCAGAGTCTATTCCCTTATGAAGAACTACAGTATTGATAACTACAGTATTGAGAACTACAGTATATCCTTATATAGAGCTAACTTTATTACTGAGAAATTCAATATTTCTCAAATGAAAAGTGGGAGAGAAGGGAATGCAAACAAGGAATGTTCAGCATATCATGTTCAAGATATTAAATATGATAAGCATCAGAATGTTTCCTTTTATCGATTTATGTCAGCCTTTAATAGTATAGAACTTGTGTAGTTTAAGACTCGAATTTCTTTTAAGAATTAAGATCCAAAAGCGGTTAACTTCAAAATTGAATTAGATATCAAGAAATGAAAAATAAATATGTTTTTTGCGTTAGAATTCTATATTAAATATAAAATTCTTATAATTCATAGAATTTTCTAATCCTGAAAATTCACAGAATTTTCTAATTCTGAAAATTCATAAAATTTTCTAATTCTGGAAATTCATGGCCTTTAAGTTAAACTTAGAAAATATAACAACTGTTTCAATAATATGTCTTTTAGGCTATCTTTAACGTCAGCATTAAATTTATTTTCAAATCTCTTTATTTTATTTGGTTTAATAAAATATTTAGTTCAGAATGTTTGACATCAACATTGCTTGAATAGTGAATAAACAAGAAAATTGCTGAACGAAATATTTGAACCAATATGACTATAAAATATAAGAATATTGTCTATAAGCTTAATACTAGTTTATCATTTGATATGAGGTCTTTTTTTCAATAGAAATTCATGTTTGAAATGATATTTTATATCTGAAATTTCATTAAATTGTTATCTCAAAGAAAATCTTAAACGTTGAAAATTTTTAGAAACTTTATATGAATTGATACCAATTTCGTTAAAAAGTTAAGAATATCCAAAAATTCAATAACAAAATAAGATAAGTTTGCATTGAATAATGAAAAAAATAATTTAAATGAAAGACTTGTATTTTTAAACTGATATTTATATAATTTTTAAAAATAATAAAATGAAGGAATAAAATGTCAAAAAAAATTTTAATTAAATCTATAGATATTCTAGCTATAATGCAATAGGAAATTAATGTTAAACCGACAAAAGAAAATAAAGTTATGTTAATAGCGCTTATCATTAACAAAATTAATGTTAACAATATTGTTAAAATAATGTTAACAAAATTATTTAGTTATAAAAAATAGTAAAAATCAGTTGTAACGGGCATAAAGGGAAGCATAATTAGTATTAAATAACTTGAGCAAATAATGATATAAGTGAAAGACATACATGTAGGTGGTGGTGAAGACCAAGTTCCGTTATCCATACATATTGATAAAGGTTCTCCGAGTATCACAAAACCACTATTGCACGAGTATTGCACATAATCCCCTGATAAATAACGACTATTGTCCAATAAACGACCATTCAGTGGAGGAAGTGGTGCAATACAACTAATTGCTAAGCAATTAAATTGATTAAAAAAAATTTATTTAATTAAATATTTTGTTAAAAATTACTAAACAATAGAAAAAAATAGATTTTGATTGTTTAAGAATTTATTAGAGATTTAAAAACAATGAAAAATATGATAATTAACGAGTATTTTTATCACTTTTGAAGTTTTTTTGAACGAATCATTGTTTATATTGTGGACTTTTATCCTAATTAATAGCAAGATATTGTTTCATGAAATTAAATCATTGTCTAAAGGATATGAACTAAATTCAATTGAATGAAACAACAATATCAAAGAAGTGACATTTCCCTTAAAAGCTTTGAAGCATAATTTAGTTTCTTTTTCGCATATCCCTTTATTGAAAGTATTTAATTAAATCTGTTGAATAACATTATAAAGACATTCTCTTGTTCTAACGGATTATGTTTTAGTTCTTAAAAATCAAATATTATTATTTAAAACTTCAACTAATCATAAATTAGACTTTCCATTAAATTCAAAGATTGCTGACTTGTAACTAATGGGATATAAATAATAAAACTCCTTTCAATAGTCAATATAAAGATTTTTAGAGTAACTAAATTAAACAATTATTAGTCTCTGACTTAAAACTTTATTAGATTTTAAGTAAAAATTAAATTAAGTGCTTCTACAGTCAGGTATTCTATGAAAACCTAGATTTCAAGACTCAAGAGAAAGTGTTCTTCAGCAAAATTGAAGAAAATCTTGATTTTTGACATCTTTTCACAATAAGACAGTTATCTTCAGGCAGAAAACTTGTGATACTTTGACACAAATATTTGTCAATAGATTCAGAGTTTGAAACTATAACTGACTTTAATGCATACAATACATTAGATATTTATGAGAAAGACATTACTTCTATAATACGTGAGAAGAAAACTATTATTTCACCAAATCTTGACCTTCGTTTGAGATTAAAGTGAAACTTTTGACACGTGAAAAATATTATCTTGAGATCAAAAATATTGTGTGCACTGATTTAATTGAGTTTGATATCATTTCCTTCATATTTTGAGGTTTATTTCTTCCCAGAAATGTTAAAAAGAAAATTCTTAATTCAGTAAAAGATTGAGTTATTGTTATTTTATTTCAGAACTATTACTTTGATTGTGGCAGTAATAATGAGTTTTTTATTGCTAAATATTTGACAATATGATTTATTCATATAGAAGATAGAAAAATAATTCTTAAAGAATAGAAGAAGTCTTAATGATAGCCTTTCAGAAACTGATAAACCCTTAATTGTTTTGATATATACTTAAGTTTTTTTTTCTAAATACTGAGTATAAGAACTTTTATACAATGAAATTATTTAAGAGTTTCTCTGAATCATTCATAAGAATCATTACAAACCGTGATTATTATAGAACTATACGCGCTACTCTGATTATCACAATTTATTTACTAAGCTGGAGATTAATTCAAAGCTTTAGACTATCTCTACTAATGATGGGTTGAAATTAATTTAAAATTAAAATAATAACTTTATAAATAAAGCTCATTCACAATAGCAATCATTTGAAGAATTTTGATTATTTGTTTAAATGCAAAATTTAAGAAATATTTAATGAATAAATAAAAGTTTATTTATAGTAAAAAAGGTTATAAAGAATGAGTTATTATTGAAGAGGGACAAGTTGATAGAGGCAGTCGCCACACACTTGTTCTAAATACTACTCAAAATAAAATAAAATAAAATTTTAAGGAATGATAATAAAAATCTCGAACCGTAACGATATTGAGAAAATTTTATATTCTCTAAATTCAATAAAATGCTTATTTTATAGACCTCTTAAGTTTCATAAAAAGCTCATAATTTATGGTTCTAGGAATAAATGAACTTAAATATTGATTTAATTTGACAATTGAAGTCTTATGTCAATCAATTTCAGACATACTTTTTTGTAATTTCTATTCAATATTTTCAAATAAAATTTCGACCAATAAGGGTTTGGCATCTTTACAATTTAATGCATGTTTTGTTATCAACTTATTATATTCTCTATAGTGTTTTAAATATTAATTTTTGGCGATTTAACTAAAACTCTGTTTACAACAAAAATAAAAATGTGTCATCAATTCATTTATGTATTTATCGTATCTTTGGGAATAGAACTAACGCCAAATTACGCCTTCAAACTCGGAAGGCTCTATAAAACTAAGGAGAAAAGTTTAAGGGCAGATACTCTGTAGTGAGTTAGAGAATAGAAAAGGAGAGAAAGAGAGAGAGAGAAAGAGGAGAGGGAGAGAAAGAGAGAGTGAGAGAAGAGAACTATAAAGCTGAAGAAAAATCCTAAAACACACAAAAAGTACAGCATAGAAAATAATGATCATAATAGTCGTAAAACAGAAAGAATGATATTTGGGAAGAGAAATAAAACAAATACAAGTATTCTTCAAATAGAAGAAAAAGTGCAATAAGAAAAAAAGTTAATAATAAATATAATAGCAAAAGTGTAATCAGTGAATTAGAGTGGAAAAAGTGAGGGCATAAACACTATGCAACACAAAATAGTTAATACCTTCACAATGTGGTGTGTCGTCACTCCAACTCCTATTCTTAAGACAAGTGACAAAATCTGGTCCAATTAGTTTGTATCCAGTAGAGCATGAGAAATGTGCACGAGATCCATGTGTACGATTGTGGTCGCTTACTCTTAAATAGGGATCCTCTTCATTGCTGAGTTGTGGACATTCAATCACTAAGAAAAAAGAAATACATATACAGTTAATCTCGTTTATAGTGAACGGGTTTCGTCGCACCGATCGTTAATTTATAGTGTAATCGAATACGTTTATAGTGAATACCCTGTTATAGTGAACGGTTTTTCCTGTACTGTTCACTATAACTGAGATGATGTGTATAGCGTATAGCACAGGAAGGAAAGTATGTGAGAATCGTGTATAAGATTGTGAGAGATAGAAAGCAAAGAATAAAATATATGATGAATAAAAGGCATAAAAATAGTGAAAGTCCTTCAGGAAAAGTTTAATGAAGATCTGGCACTACCACTCGTTTCTCTATATCTCTCTTATCAATATAAGTAATTATTCTCATCCCTGTTATTCTCATTCTTTACTGACATCTGTTTTTATGAGTTACAGTAGAAACCATTTACTAAAAACTGTTTTTATATTTTCTTTATTGACGATTCAAAGCTTTTTGAAATAACATTAAACTCAATGACACTGTTTTATGTTTGCAACATAAGTATTGACAAAGATATTGAGTAAAATCACTTGATGTGATTGAAAATTGTAAAAATTTTCTATCTTTAGACAAATAGAAACAAGTATAATAAGTGTAACACAAGTGTAAAATAGGAATTCAAGTTTTCAATTGAAAAGTTTAAAAATAAACTCTATTTTACATTTAGTAGTAATTGATTTGAAGGAATTGAAAAAAGGATCTGTTTTTTAAGCGAAATTCTTATAAAGTTTTTTAGGATGAATTAGTTGAAGACTTGATGAGATTTAGACTTACAATTGGAGAACTAAATAAATAATATTCAATGGAGGAATATTAAAAAAACTACAATCTGTTTCTTTATAGTAATTGGACACCATGAATAAAAATTCTGTAATTGAACTGAAAAATGGATATTTCCTCAATAATTGGAAAAGTTATTTATAGGGATTAAAAAAATATAAATCATTAATTTAATAATTTCTTATTTGAAATCAAAATCCACTCGTATTTGAGATATTTTTCAATAATATTTTGATATCAATTCAATCTTTGAATATTGGACAAACAAAATAGAATAGTATGAATTCAAGAAAGCGAATGAAGCGAAAGTAAAAATAATTTGAGTAGTGAAACATGAGAGCAATAGAATGAAATATAGACAAACAGGTAAAGGAAAAGAACGAACGAAAGGTTCTTCATTGCAACACTATTAAAACTTAGATGGCTTGAGTAGAGTTTCTATTGAGGTATGAAAAAAGAGTGGGCAAATTATGTCCCCTGAAGCATATTCTGAAGGCTTAATGATGGACATCAGTTGCATTGAATGCTCGAAAGCACTTTTATCAATATCACATTACCGGTAATGTGTATTTGATCTCTAGTTTTCGAGACGAAAGACTAATTGAGCTCAACTTAAAGTGATGAACAGTATTATTACATAATATTAAAGTTGCACAAAAGCGTTATTAATTTAACTCAAGCAATATATATATCATATATTAATATATATGAAAGATGAAAATTTGCAAAACACAAAATCAATAAATCGCTGAACCGAGACTTTAAGCAATGAACTGATAGTTTATCAATTTTTAAAACTAAAAGAGATAACAATTTACATCTCAAGCGTATACAATTGAAATATTGTTATTCAAACTTGGATTTGATTTTAGATAAATGTTTTATACTGAAGAATTATGAACTTCGTGTGATTCACTAATTCTTGTAAATACTCAATGCGTATTTGATTAAAATAGTCCTAAAGAGTGAGTCGTATTGACCTAAAGCTTCAACTAAAATAAATGTTTGCTTTAATTCATAGTTAGGTTTTTGTTGATGTTTCTAATTATTTAAATTAATATTTATTTTATAGGTTAAAAATACTCAATATTTTTGAGTTCCGATTAAGTAAATAAGAAACGACCACTCATTTAAAGTGTTTGAAATCAACATCTATTTTACATAATCCTAAAACAAATATCTTTTATAATAAGTCTTACATTTCAATCTATTTTTATTATTCAATTCAGATTACTTTTCATTATTATTCTGTAGTTGTTTTAAAATAATAAATCATTAATTCATTCTAGACTTTTGGTTAGAGCTTCAATATATGTGAAAGTTTCAATGAAAACGAGATCTTGTTATTTGTTTCCATTAATGAAAAGATCATTAAAACTACTGCTAATAGTCAGTGCAATATTTTAGGTTTGAGTGATTTATGGTTATTATTAATAACTTATTAGATTTATGAGATTTCTTTAGTTCTTGTATATGGATCTCATGAGACTATCAAAATACAAAAACTTACTTCAATGCCAATTCAGATAATAAATACCTCATTCAATAAATGCTTCATTGAAAAGGTGTAAAACTTTTTATAACTGCGAATATTTATTATGTAATTATTAAATATTTTAAATAATAGTTACATAATATGTGTTGGTCTGCATATTGTTGCGTTTATATGAGACTCGCCCTCATTTTTTAGAAAATTTTATGCAAATTAAACTAAGGTTTTGAAATATATATATCAAAATATTTGTTTTTCTATCGGCAAACTCATTGTTAAATGCTTTTTATTAATTTTTTTCATTAGTTCAGGCGCGAGACAATAACATGCAGACCTTATTTTTATCCGTGATTATAACAATAATAATTCTAAATTAAAATTTCTAATTAAGATTTTTTAAAATCCGAGATATTTTCTGAATTTAAACATTAAATATGCTTTAAGAAAAGACTTTTTCAAAAGTTTAATTTTTTAAAAGATTTTTTTACAAAAAATAATCGAATGCCATTGAAAAAAGTTTTTTTCAAAAACGCTTTTATCGTTTCTTATTTCTCAAACAAATTCAATAATATCAGCTTTAAAGCATACAATTACAATAAGTCCGAAAAAGTTCTTTCCCTTAACCGATATCTCTAAAAAACAATAATCCTTATGTTTACGATTCATTTTACGCCATTCTTTTAAGATAAATACATTTTTCAGATTAACTCAAATCATATCGAATTGTTTTTCGTAATAAGATTATGAAACTAATCGAATAAAGCCATCAAAAAAAGGCTATCATTAAACAAAGCGAATATATAATTGATATGATCAGAATTCGATATAACGGATCGGTAGCGCATTATTTTGAGAGTAGATCACAATTTTAGGAGAGCTCATAAAATCGTAACCTAATTGAGAGCAGAAAACTAATGAAAACAACAAAAACTAATCTTCACCTTTACATTTCGGTGGAGTATTAGACCAGTGACCATTTGAAAGGCATGTAATCTCTTGAGTGCCATATAAATAATAGCCCTCAACACATGAGAATCTCGCTCTATCGTGCATACGATTCCCTTCTACAGACATCACACGATTGGCATCAAAAGAATCGATGAGAGGACACTCGACATCTGTTTAGACAAAAAATAAGATATTTTCCATTAAATATGAGCCATGCCTTCCCTTCACTAATAAATGAAATTTCTCACTAATATATTATATTCAGTTGACATTTGATTATATGTCAACTGTAACCTAAACTTTGAGTAAATCTAAAATAGATTCACTGCTTCATTATTCTAATAAATGATAAGCACTCATTCAAATAGTATTCAGTTCTGATAAAGTTCACATTTTTTTTTGGGAAAAATCGATCGAAAAATGATCGTGATTTGCGATTCTGTTCTATTTTAAGTGGATATAACCTTTATTTTTTACATTTTTCTCAACGTGTATTCAAATATTTGGTCTTGCTTTCATTCATTTATTCGAAAACAAACAGTTTTTTGCGAAAATACAGTTAAACCATTACATAACTTTGAATCAAATGCGCTAAAGGCTCAAGAATTTATTTGGTATTTTGCTACGAAACAAATTATTTCATTTATGAATTATGAAATACTGTGAAAAATTCCAATTATGTGAAGATGTCTTTTCAAATTAAGTATTTGGAAGTATTTAAGTAATTAAATTTACAGGTTTCAAATTTTATTCTTGAAAACATGAAAGCCTATCATTTTTTAAATAGAAGTCATATTTCATAGAAAAAATATTATCTTTTATTTATAGCAAAGACTTGAGTTAATAAGGACTTATAGCTATAAATCAAATTTTTCTGTTGAAATATTTGAAATCTCCACTAAAAACAGTTGAAACATTTCAACTGAAATAATATTAAGAAGTAATGTATTAAATGCATTTCTTTTTAAACATGAAAACCTTTATATATTTTATATATTTTCTTTATATTTGTCAGATTAAATTTTTAAATACTTTGTTCAGAAAAAATGGTAAAACAATGAAATATTTTTTCTTATGGAATAAAGAAAAAGAAGATATTTTCTTCTAAGCAAAAAAGTGCTATTCGTGCTCTATCTATATAATAAAGAGTAGATATGTCAATATACATGTATTCCAACTGCAACTGTATTCCCTTCGATGCATTCCAACTGTGGACAACTTAAGAACATATTCTTAATCATTATGGCCAAGAGATCATTCATTTCCCAAAAAAGTAAATTTTTGATTTCAGCAAAAAGAAAATCTGGACTGCCAGGAATCGAACCCACAGCCTTGCATAGAGCTAATAGATGACTATGAAATCTCTTTTGAGTGAACGATTCTTTGAAGTGACCACTGACCACATTCCCCAAGGTGACCGATTTACCCAAAGAGTCTGGTCGGTCGCGGATATTTAAAAAGTTGGTCACGTATTTTAACGGGTAGGTCACAAGAATTTAAAGGGGGATCACAGAAATTTTACCGGTGGGTTACGAGATTTCAACGGTTAAGCCACTGGAATTTAACGGGTGTGTCGCGAGAATTCAACTGATGATCACTATATTTTAGGGGGAGGTCACAGGAATTTAATTGATATGTTTCGAAAATCCAACAGGTGGTCACGAGATTTTAGCGGTGGGTCACGGCAATTTAACAGGTCAATTTTTTTTATATATTTTCCCCGTTCATTTTGAACGGGCTTACTTCTAGTTACAAATAAATACAATTTATTCAATTTTTTTATAGCAAATTATATTTTTTTTTCATAAGAAGCTTAGATTTTGGATTTATAATATCTTCACTTGAGTTTCAAGAATAAAAAAAAGAAAGAAAAATTGGATATAAGATAACTTGATTGATATCTATTCAAAATAAGACTTGTTTGGAAAATCCATTTTTGCACTTTTATGGTATAAATCTCTTTATAGATATCATTAATGATATAATAATCAGATGAGAAGAACTCACTTTTCTATCCTATTCTAGGAAAATAAGATTTAATGAACGTTTTTCTAAGTGAGAATCAATTTACTGGCATTTGGCTGCTTTGCAGGTATTTTCGTTTTATCTATTGTAATGATTTTATTCTGCGACGAAACTCATCCTCTATTTGCTGCTCAGAATTGTATATAACAAAAAGTGGCATCGGATAGAAAAAGATGTCAAACACAGGAGTTTATCAAATCTTAAATTTAATTATAAAAATACCAAACTGACTCTAACTTGAATTGAATCTTTTCTAGAGTAAAATTTCAAAATTTTTAATATTCTTTGCTTCAGATTTTCAAATGCAATTCAATTTATGGATCGAATAACACTAAAGCTAAAGATCAGATACTATGAAATTCAAATTTAATAATATTTTTAATATTGAGTAAGTTAACGAATGAGAACTCCTGACTCAAAATGATATTTATTTTACAATGAAATAATTAAACCTAATTTTATATATTAAATATATTCTGTTAAATAAACTCATTATTTATTAGTTCGAAAAAACATTTAACAACTTTTTAAATAAATAATAAATTAAAATAAGATATTAGAGAGTATATAAAATTTGTGTTGTATCCAATTATTATTTAGAGATTTATTAATACTTATGTTTATTTTTAAAAATAATTCAAAGCTGAAACTAATTTGGACGGAACATTCTTTCTGATAAAGTTTGAAATGATTGAGTATTACTCTTATTCTTATCCCAAATGTTTAGAAACGTTCTCAAAAGACCGATAAATATGTGGAACTTGATGTAAACCACATACAGTATATCATTTATAATCTATATTAAATTTAGTCAAAATAAGTGAAGTTAGATTAAAAAACAAGATCCAAAAACAAGACACTATTATTAAATTATTGTTATTATTGGCAATCAAAGATGGAGTGATTCAATTACCTTTGACGACCACATTAATACTGTTGTGTTTACCATCGGGTGTGGAGCACTTGAAAACTCCGCTGTCTTCTCTCTTGGCGTAATAAATTGACAGTCGATACTTCCAGGCGTGTTCATCAGTATTAATGGCCCATCCATTGGTGTATTGTCTTCGGTATTAAATAAGGAAAGACAAAGTTAGAAATGCTGTTCAATGTCACTCAATGTAATGCATTTTATCATTAATACCATAGACTTACATACAATACTCTTATACTAATGCTATTCAATGTATTAGTTTTATTAAACTTGACTTTTTTTGATCATTCCTTCAAGAATTAGTGAAACCATTTGACAAAATACACTACATTACTGTTAAATCTCAATGCTATTTACTTTATTTGTTGTGTTAGAAACTCTTATTTATAGAGTATCTCTATTAGAGATTTCTTTTAAATAAAACATTTTATCTCCAATTCTTTGAATCGAATAATGTTTTCGTTTCGGAAATCTAAAGGTCTGTTTTCAAAAATTTTTTTCCTAAAGTAAACCAATTTTTTCAATGTTAGTTCTCAAGTTGAAAATTCTTAATGTATTGTAATTTATTCATTTGTAAATAAATCAAAACTTTGAGTTCTCTAAAAATTTTTTAGTAAATCCTTATTTGATATATACAAGAGTATAACCTAATCCTAAGATTTAGTTTATGAACTTAGAAGAGACGTTTGGATCACATAAACTTAAAAATTAGATTTTGAATATTTGTTAATCAAGATTTAATCATTCAATTAAAATAATAATAATATGAATATAAAATCTGAAAGAAATTCATTCATAAAAGCTATTGTTTTTAAAGATATTTTTCAAAGATATCGGAAAAAATTTGAGCTTTTATGATCTTCAAAACTAATTCTCGATCCCTTTCACAAATGAGGGGAAGCATAAAGTATTGAAATTTAATACATATTTTTATTATGTTATTTACACGAGAGGTTATGAGATTATATCTCAATCGAATTCTGACCGAATGCAACTTTGAAGTGGAACTAAGCAAATACTGCATTGAATACATTGAAATTATTACATAAACTGATAGAAAGATAGTACTCAAACCGAAACGAAAGCTCTATTTTTGATTATTTTATGAATATTAATGAGATGTAATACTTTTGAGTGTTATTCCAACTCCATTGAGGGTTTCCATTCTCTCTTTGATAGAGACAGTCTAAATGTACAATAGTTCCCGGAACTAATATAAGTCTTCCCTCCTCGTCAACGCCTGATATGCCATCCAATATGGTATACACAATAGAAGGTGGCGTATCCTCTAATCTCAATGATAAGAAAATATATATAACTACTACTCATCTAATAAGAAAATTTCATTACAAATTTTGATTAATACGCTTTAATGGATGTAAACTTTTTGAATAGAAAAACATTTTTTTGATAAATGACCTTTTTATTCAATTTTTAAAGAATTTGTTGTTCTTGTGCTGTCTTCCATTCTTTACATTGATTTTTAAAAATCTTAAAGCTATTGTTCGCATGGGTTTAACTGTACATTTTATTTCTATTGTTGAAGAGAAAAATGAAGTCCAACTACTGGATAGAAATAATTAGTTTTGATCTAAATTGAAAACGAACTTGAAGTGAAGGGATTATAATTGCCTGTCTTTTTCTCTTATTATATAAAAGATTGAATTCATAGCTTTAGGAATAATTAGATCCCATTTCATATAAGAAATTATTCTACACTCCAATAATTTTTTCACTACTCGATTACTAACTCTAGCAGAGGATTAACTTTTAAAGCAATTAAATCTTTGAAAAAAAGTTTCAATCGTTATTGCGATAGACTGTTAAAAATTATCTCATTATAAAAGTTAATGAATTCTTTGCATTATATACTCGACATATCTTTCAGCTAGCATTTGAATGTTAAGCAAATGATAATTTGGAGAAAATAAACATTTGATTAAAGTAGTGAATGTCTCTTTAGATTTTGATCATTTAGTTCTTGTGGTTTACATTTGGTTCTCTTATATATTGATAATAGAAGAACATTTTCCATTGCATTACAGCTATTTTTCTTTAAGCTCTACTTAACAACTGAAAGTATTTTCGCTCACATCACACTTCAGTAGTAATCGATCGTTAGATGGAATTTAAACTTAATCAATGCGCGCATAACTCTATTGACTGACAAAATATTCGTTATATGGGAGAGAAAATTATAATTTTGGAATTCTTCACCTCTTTATTCCTATGAGAAATTAACAAAAGAACATTTTATATAATGATCTTTTTCCTTCTTTTTTAAAATAATAAAAAATTTTTTTTAATTGATGTTCTTCTGGTTGAAATTCATTCATAATTTTAGAAAATAATAATAGAGGTAATAAATATCAAAACCTTGAGTAAAACTAAAGCTCACGTGAAAAATTTTTGTGCAGAGTGGTTGCCTCGCAATGTGGCATAACTGCATCCCAGAGACCATCCACACAATGCATACTTGAATTGCCGTGAAATTTATAAAGACCTACTTCTTCGCAGCGAATCTGAAAATAGAATAAATAAATAAATAAATAATAATAAATAACTCTTAGCAATAATAATAATAATAATCATATGAACAACATAAATATGCGAATGCTAAGTATATCCATAACGGAAAGTTTTATGATAGAAATAATAATAATATTTTATTTTATTTTGTGAATATGATGTGCAGTTTTAGGAATGAGTTTTACTTTTTAATAGCATGAGTTTAAAGCAATGACTTTTAAACTTTGACTAAATATGAGACCCAATAGATTTATCTATCATTTAAGTATAAAGTACTGAAAACATAAGCTAAAAATTACTTCAAAAATTCAATACTCAAGCGAGTTATCGAATGAAATTTTTGAGGAAATAACACATTCTATAGACATTATAACTCATAAAATTTAATTTAATTTCTTATATTTTTAACGAAATTTGAAGTGAGTGAATGTTATCTATAGTTTTATCACGAGAAAGAAAATCTCTTCTAAAAAGCTTTTCTAAAATCAAATTTTTGATATCTGAGATCAAATAAAAGAAACGACATAAACATATTTTGAAGAGTATTCTTGTTAAATAAAAGAAGTTTTACTGTAAAAATCATTTTAACTAACAATTCACTCAATTCTTGTCTAAAATAAAATTTTTCAAACAAACAAAAGGATCGACATTTTATATATAATAAGTTCAATAAAAAGTGAAGTCATTTTACACAAAGAGATTGTACAAGTTTGATAATGGTTGGCATCAATTTTTCTCTCGTAGGATATAAGAAAAATTTTGAGTATTGTGAAAATAGAGTACTATAAAAGTATAGCCAATGTGCAAACGTGCCTCAATTGCTATCATAAACCATTAATGGTGATGGACCTGATATAAGCGTTTCCTATTCTCCATCAGAGAATTTCTTTTGCACAAAATGCTCTGCAGAATATGTTCTCTATATATGAATTCTACTCAACAGCAATGCAATCAAATGTTGTCTACATTCATATTTGAACCTTTACTTCATTGCACTCTAAACCAGTCGAGTGCAAAAAAATTATAATCTGAGACATTAATTATGAGGAGAAACAGAATTTTTAATCATTACTTTTGCAAATATACCCTAAAGAAAAATGTTTAAATATTAATAATTAAATATTTTGAATTAAGCTATTCTTTAATTCGTTCCCCTAAAGAACACTTCCCTGCAATGCACATACATTAATATTTTGAAGATATTTAAGCCTATAATTTATTTGTTTCGCAGTTCATAAAAAAGGAAGATTTAATGGAATCAAGGAATAAAATATCATTTGTTAACATGATATCAATTTAAATACTTGATTCTCTTTTCAACCCAAAAGTTTTATTAAGTGATGAATAAATTATTGGTATAACTTCTGAAAAATGTAATCATGATTTCATTCGATGCAATTTGAATGAACTACATATTAATAAATAAAAGATCGTGTTATGAGATCGTATTATGAGATCGTTTTTTCAAATATCCTTTGTGAATATAAGCATTTATTTAAATAGACTATTATAAGCATAAAATCTCATAATATTTCGTTTTTCACGAATTCATTGCAATATTCATTCTTTGAAAATACTTTTTTCCTACAATTTAATATTGAATTTCAAAACATGTTTCAAAATATGTATCAATAGTTATTTGAGTTAAATTCAAACTGAAAAGACGTGACAATTGAGCCATAAAACTCTGATAGTCATTTTTATATAAAGTTTTTTTTAATGAAATAGCAAATAGAGAAAACTTTTTATTTTGTTTTTGAAAAATTTTAAATAAATCTATCAAATTTGACAAACAAAACAATATGAGTGGTATAGCATTTTAACCATATTTTGAATTTATTATTGATACTTGAGATTAATTTAAATTTGATCTATTTATAAATATGAGGTTAATTTAATTTCAATGTTTCAATATTAAAATGTAAATTAACAAAATAAGCACAGCCGTAACCTGCCATGGGCAAAGGGGGTCCGGCCCCCCACAGATTTTTGAAAATTTAAGTATAGATCTGAAGGGATGAGAAAAATTATTTTATTTTAAACTATAACAAAAAAAGTAATAAAAATGCATTTTTTATGCATTTCTATCTCAATGCCTAAGCTGACTGTAAAGTTGTCTATATATCA
>JAQIWZ010000689.1:0-16663 GCA_034697245.1 Malaconothrus monodactylus | reverse complement strand
CTCTCTCTCTCTCTCTCTCTCTCTCTAATGATGTAGTCATACACGAAGACATTCCATTTACCGTTTTTTTAGCTTTTACTCAAACTGTCATTTTGATGAATCGAAGTGAAAGCCTTTCGAGGAATAAAAAATTTGAATGAAAAGGATCCAAGAAATAGGTCTAAAAAGAAATAGACCTTCCCTTAAATAAAGCGATTCGTTTATTTGCATTATTGGACATAACTATAGCCTATTTGTATGCCATCAATCATCAAATGTTACGACCAAATGGCTCTTTGAATACTTCCCTATAGGCTATAGATTGGATGATACATTGCCATCAAATTTCTAATTCTTCTTTTGTGTTTCCATCAATTTTCT
Source organism: Malaconothrus monodactylus (assembly GCA_034697245.1). Taxonomy (NCBI): domain Eukaryota; kingdom Metazoa; phylum Arthropoda; class Arachnida; order Sarcoptiformes; family Malaconothridae; genus Malaconothrus; species Malaconothrus monodactylus. The sequence continues at coordinate 16,303 of JAQIWZ010000689.1, read as the reverse complement.
TTTCACTTTTATATAATCCAATATTTATAAACTTATGTCGTATTCATTTCAAGAATTTTCTAATAAATAATTATTGTTTGTTTTTTAGAAAATTCTCAAATATTCCAATAATTTTCATAAATTAACCAAAACTATTGAGTTAAATAAAAAGGCAATCTGTCTACAGGTATAACCACTTAATTGTCAATTTTGTTATTGCAGAAAAACAAAAATTTATTTTCTCTATTGAAAATTATTCAAATCCATAAAAATCATCTTAAGTTTAATTCTTGACATTTATTTTGATTGTGTCAAAATTAAATTTAATGCCTCGGAGAAAATAGAGTAAATTTAACTATGCTAATTATAATAATTTATGACATCTAAATGTGTTTTTCAAAATAATAATAATCGCGCTTAATAATAACCAAGAATAGGAGTCCGATTTTGGTTATATCCCATAAAATTTCTCAAGTGCTTATTTCTCTTATTTTTTACATTCAATTTTCGGTATAATTATATATATTATGAATTTATTCACAAATACTGAAATGTAAAAAATTCTAATAAAATAAATGAGTTTTACATTTATTCGCTTCATTTTTAATGAAATTAATGGATAATTTAAAACTGACTTTTATTTTATAATATATTTTAATTTGATCTCTATTTAAGACTTTATAATTATTCTAAAAAAAATCCTATCTTATAATTTAAAAATTATAAATATTTGAAATTTTGAGAGTTTAAGGAATTATTTATCGCCCTCACTGTTAGAACGTTGCAAACAGTGACTATTCTTTTTGATTTATTTTGAAGAATAAAAGAAAGTTTATAAATAATAAACCTCATTCATAAAATATATCAGACTTTTCTAGACTAATGATTTGCAATCAATCAATCATAAAAACAGAAATTTTTTATTGCATCAGATATTTGAAGGAAAATTTTATTCAAAATTGAAAGGATGTCGAAATACTAGAAAAATTGAAAGTGTTCGCAATAAATTGTAAATTAAATTAATTCGTTTAAATATTATCAAGTTTTTCGATGGAATAAAATAAAATTTAATAATTTAATTTGAGTTGAGTTTTGTGTAGAACTGCGATTAATTTGTATTGAATGAAATAAAATGATATATTTGGTTATCTAAAGTGGATGGTATTTTATGTCTACACATTTGACTTTAGTGTAGTATATGAGGCGTAAAAGCTAGAAGTGAATAATGAGTTGGTTGCTTGCATTCTCTGTGGCGCTTAAGCAGTTAAGTTTATATTGCGCTTCTTTGCCTCATTTCAAGCCATAAAGGGATTATTGAAGGATTACGTGATGAGATCAATTGTCCACAACGGCAGTGAGTGAAAGAATGAGAAAACGGTATATTTCACAACTAAGCAAAACCAAAATAATGAGAGAAAGTGTAGTGAAAGAATTACAGCTTCTGAAATGTTTGTTGAAATGATTCTAATCCATTTGTGGTATCTGTCAAGTAATGTCTAATAGAAATAACTCTAGCTTTACAATCACAAAATAAATATAAAACCTTTTAATAGCTGTCACTTACTATTCTTAACCATCAAAACATCACAATGAATACAATGTTCTTATGCGAATGTAATTTACAACAAAATTCTTTCGTCAATACATTTTAAATGAAAAGAATAAAAGAAGAACAGGTAATACTTATGAGAAAGAGTTTCTGCGCAATCACTCGAAAGAATAATACAGTTGTGAGACCAAAGACCACACGCATACTATTTGACTGACATATCTTCACGAGTAGCAATTTGATGAATGAGCTCTACAAATGCTTGTACATAATGACTATACCCTTAAAACATCAAAACATACTCTACTCCCGCTAATAAACGATTGGTGTGAACAAATCAAAATTTATTTCATTCATATTTTGCAGCGAAAATTTTATAATTAATCTTACAATAAAACTTATTCTATTCAATGCAATTTAAATGCAATTTTTCGACTCATAAATTTTTTTTGCAAAGTGGATACTTTTGTTTGAATGCCGACCAATTGTATATTTATCGAGAATAGACTTTATGTTTTATTAGATTGCCATCAAAAGAGATGTGAAATAAGTGGCATTACAAGGCTAGACGTGAACACAATTCACCTTCAAATCCTACATTTACAAATCATTGCGAATACAATTATTTTTCTCCCACAATAACTTTTAAATGAATGGTGAGATGTGAAAAGTGATGTATTATATTATAATTCATCTAATTAAATGTCAAAAACTCTTTTTTTCTGACTGTTTCTATTCATTGAGAAAATTTTGCTATAATTTTGAAAACTCACCTTCGCTTAAATTACAATCTGTTAACAAATTGAAATAACAAATTGCAGACCCATTTTAATTAAACATGACATCAGGGCTTTATATTCTTTATAAATAATGATGTGCTTAAAAGACTCGAGATTTGTGGCTCAACTTTTGATTATGCATTAACTTAAATCCACTTATTTATTAATTTACGTTTCGTATTATTAACGTCAAGTTCATCTCTCTATTGTCTTCACATCATTGACATCATTGAACTCATTTAATATTTCTAACGGACTTTTAAAAATGATGTCATCATATTTAACAAACTTTAATAATCAAATGAAAAAAGGTTTAGTTTATTATTTTTTTCTATACAAAGTTAAGCCTTTCTTAAGTTTCAAATTTATGATATGTTTGCCAGAGAGTGAGTTCGATGAGGACATCAGATCATTAAAAGAGCTTTGTTATATTTTTATGAGTTAACTTGCACTCAATATAAAGAAACCACAATCTGAGACGTCAGATAAATCATTACCCAACTAATAGTGGGCTTCGAGTTTAGCTGATCTTTAACTTTATGATACGATTCTCAAATAGAAATTGTTTGTTGAACTGAACCAGAGCTCAATCAATTCTCAAGTTTTGTTGATCACTATTAAATTTTAATAACCAATATGTGGGACACATGATAGACACACCCTTCAGTTTCGGAAACTTTTGATATAAATATTGATTAATTCAAAGTGAGCTACAATTAATCAATGTCTCAATAAAGCGTTTTAATATTCATAAAAGTTGTTTGTTTTGTTTAATGTATAACATTAGCAATTCTAAAAGATATGAGATGTTGTCTTTCAATTTTATTATTTGCTTAAGGGGTTATCGACATAACTTATCTCTCGCTATTTTTCTTGTTATAAGTGAGAGATTAATATTTTTTATGCACTAATGATTTATAGCTAACTCTTTGAATGAAAATTAAAAAACTAAATGCAAATTTAACTATTAATCACAGGTTTTTATTTATTATCTGTAATATTAACAGTTTTGGCATAAGTAGGAATTATTCAAAATAATTAATTACCTCAAAGTGACTTTGCTTTCAATTTATTTTTTTCAGTCCATTAACAGATTTAATAGAATGTGTTCAAACTGTAGTTCTCTTAAATTTATAATTAATTAATATTTGTTGAAAATTTATTTTAGAACATAATTTTCATTAGTGCTAATTCTTAAACGAGTTTCAATAGAAGTGTTGAGTTTCTGCAAAGTTTCATACTTTGAAGTAAATTCTTTGCACAGCATATTTTTGTTTATTTTTTCATAATAATCGATGGAAATAACTCAATAGGTATTTGCTATTTGCCTCTTGTCTTGAGTGCTATTATAATACTTGAAACCAAACCCTTATGTTGACTTCCGTTGGCATATTTTTCAACATTCTTTTCATGAAATTCTTCGGTCAAAAGACTTGACTCGAATTGACTTTTTAAATTAAAATAAAATTATCCCTTGAAAAAAAGTTATTAAAAAACATACTTTCGATTAATTATGAATACATTGACATTAATGTAAAAAAAACTTACTGCTGTATTCGTTCAACTTTGATTTGCTGAATAATTTTTCAAATAGTTAGTAAAATAGTATCTTTTTAAGAAATCAAATCCCTCGCAGAATAATTGTTGAAATTATTTGTTATCTGACAATTTATCTCGTAATTTAACTAAACCTTGTATTTGAATTTGTTCCAATTCAATCTGTGACCTTATACTCAAATCGATTAAAATTTAGAAACAAATTTATCAAAAAAGCTAATTCATTAAATGTTGAGTTTAGCCTTCAATCTATTACCAAAAATCTACTCTTTAATTATGAAACATTCAACAATCCTTCAATGCTTATTATTTGAAATATTGATCATAATAAATAATATTATTTAATTAATCGAAAATTAATTCCAATATTTAATATTTGAAACTTAAAAAAATTTTGACATTTGATAAATGATTAAATTTGATCACATAATGATATAATGATATATTATTAGTTTAAGATATAAATGAGATTTAAAATAGAATGAACCAATAGTTTTGGGCTAAACATAAAATTGTCTAATTTATTTATTTTTACTTAATTTTAGTTTCGATATCAATTTATTAAATAAATGCATAGAGTTTTAGCATAAACACTATTTTGATCGTAATATTTATTAATCGAAGTAAAATGTTTTTATGAAAAATGAGTGCTTTATATCAAAATCTATGGCATAATGTTTTACTTGATAGAAAAAACAGTTAATTTTAAGATTAATCTCTTTGATGATAGGAAACGATTTATCTTATGATGAGAGAGTAATTTTAATGGATTCTTCGCGTGTTTTGTTGATATCCCCCAATGCCTCCGTTCAACCACTATCTCAAGGCATTTTGCTTTAGACCCTATTCCAAAATGACTCAGCCTTCAGACTCATTATATTGTAGAACAGAGTACTTACAACTACTACTACCTTAAAATGTATTTTTCTTATTTTTAAATATTAAAATTGAAGCATTGCGTTATTAATTTAATGTGCTTCAGCCCCTCTGCACCAAATGGCAGGCCATCAATCATTGTTGATTCTCGCCCATCCAACTTGTTCTCTTCAAAAGTTCTCTCAATTTATGCCTTTGGGGCGCTCTTGTTTCAAGTGGGTGGCGGTGTTAGGCGATGATCTTCTCATGTTTGATCAACTTTTAATGTTGTTTCGCGTTACTATCAATGTTGTTCTTCATGTTTATCAGCTAATTGATGGCAGTTCATCAAAACCTATGCATACAATATATATTCCGACGACATACTGTACTTCAAATTTGCTAATTTTTAAAAATTTTCAATTGATAACATTGAATAACGTTCTGTGAAATGTATTCCAAATCGATTAATGAAAGGAAAAATTTTACGAAACAATTTTTCAACAAATTATTAATTGTAACGCAAATAATATATATAAATGTAATTATGTTTTTCGAGAATAATAAGTCGAAAAAAGTGAAACATATGAATTATCGAATATATCATTTATTTATAAAGCAAACGTTCGGACAATTAACTTTGCCTTAATTGACATAAGAAGGCGTTTTTGAGGGCGCCGTTAATGATGGAATACAACTCAATGGACGTGTTTTGATTGCTTCAACGTTTTTACTATTAAATATAACTGCCATTAAATGCATTTATGAATTTGAAAGAGAGCTCTTGTATTGAGCTTTACTCATATATTCTCACATAAAACGATTATTAAGGTTGCAATTAACGGCTGAGGCAAACAAAATATTAATGACACATTACATTCAAATGAATGGACTGCTGTTCATGTTTTATAGTGATATTGGGCACGGATCGCAATTTTGGGTGTGGAGTCTGACATTGACTAAATACTCTTTTCCTCGTATATCTTCCGGCATTACTGATATGATAAAGACTATATATAATATGCAAAAGTATTGTCGACTCAATAAATTATATTCTCACAGCACGCAAAAAATTATTACATTTATAGAACTCATATGAGTTGAGCATTATTACACTCACATAAATACAGAATGTATTCAAATGTAGTGACTTTCATAAACTGAACACTAGTCTCTATGTTTATTAATAGTGGCGTACTTTTAAAAATGACTTCATTAAGGATATGAAAATAATTGAAAGAAATTTTAGTGCGTTTGTTGTCACTAAACGGTTAGTGAATTTCAGTTTCATATAACTAAATATATTTTGCTCTCAATAAATATCTTTTTTTATCGTGAATTATAGAGAAAGTAATACTCAATGAAACCCATAAACTTTTTGTCTGATTAAATAATTTGATTTCTATGCAGTTGTAACTCTAGACTATGAGTTCAATTTGAGTCATAAGAGTAAAACTAGATATAATTCGAAAAATGTCTCAAACATATTATAGTTAAACATTTATATTTATGTTTGCGCTCGTTTTTATTTTTTCTATTCTTTTATGATAGTTGAAACTGATCTCTGCTATCATTGATAAGACTCAATTTGACATTTTGAACGTTACTTTTTAGTGAATATTTGATATCAAGTAAAGCGATACACTTTATGTTTCTTTTTTGCTTCTGTATTGTCATCACTAACTTTTCAAAAATCTCCCCAATGAGTGAAATATTTCACTTTGCACTCAAATGTCGCGATGAAAATCGAAACCCTAATGAATGGCATGTTTTTTCTAATGTTGGACTCATTTCGATGAAAGAAACGCACAATAGCTTTTAATATTAACTTTTTTTTCTTTCAAAAACATTAAATAAGAAGAATTATTTGAATGCCTAAAGCAAACTCTTTTATATCATCAAAAGTAAAGTTTTATTCAAATTTTCATAATGAAAATGCATAAACTTTTCATATATTTGTTTTTATACATAATTTTCTAAATTTCAATATCAAGTGATGTCTGTATTTAGAGTAGACTTGGAGTGGAATGATTTCCCGCGTGTGTATTACAATCAGAAGAGTATTGATTTCGTTAGCTCTCAAAAGCGTTGATATCTTATGCAAAAGTATGGATCACTCATTGAATATTCACTTCAACAATATTAGTGATCATATTTCTGGCCACATGAAAGAGTCCCTTCTCTTGTGCATTTCTCTCATGCAATATTTCAGCAGAAAAATAGGTCCAATAGTGGTATTATTACATTACTGTAAATGTCACTGAAATGCTATTATATTTACAATCTTTTCTATATCTTTTCTTTCACTCTCATGTCAAGCAATGGGAATACATAAAAACCTTTGCAATAGAAAAATGGGACCACATGTCTGGTCAAAAAAAGAAGTGCCGCGTCTTTAAGTTATAGCTTCAGTTCTTTGGTCTCTCTTTTCTGTGTTATTCTCTATTGAATTTAGCTGATGAAGCGTATAGTTCGTGGCGGAACCCTATTTCTTCTCAGTTAGACGGATGGCCTCCAACATTGTTTGATGGGCAGAAGGATGAAATACAGAAGTAGAGCCAAAAACGATAAGATTAACGACGAAAAGTTACTCTGTTTAAGTTTGCTTTCAGCTACTCTATGATTAATCATTTGGTGCAAACAATTTATTTTCTAATGGGTAAATGCTTTCGGGAAAGAAAAATGAATTTCAGTTATTTTGACGGTTAGAGAGAAAATTTTTTAAATAGAGCTGATATAGTTAGCAACTCATATATAACTGAGAGAGAAATTTTCTAAAATGATTTATTAAGTAAATTTCGAAGAACCAATTTTTCTTTCTCTCTTACATAATAAAATGATAAATTCTAATTTTTATGCTTTTATTTTCACTCTATTTCACAATAAAAAATGAAATAAGATTTTTAGCAATTCAATTATTACCCACAATAATCCATAAAAACTTATTTTTAAAGAGAAAGTTAGTTTAGATTAAGAATAAAATATATTTCAATTTCTTAAAGTTTCTAAAAAATGATAATAAAAATATGGTTTTATAGAAAATAAATACATGTAATGAGAGATCATTTTTGATAGTTTGTGGCATTCATACAAATTGAATTGTCCCCAAATTCTGATCATTTCATAAGAATGAAGTTAAATACTTGAGAAAAATGTAAAAATAAGAAAATAAAAACATAGTTTGAAAGAGTAAATGACGTGTCACTACAGTTGGCATAAAATCAATGTTGTAATACAGAGAACACAATGTGTAAGCAAATGACTTTCACTTAAATTGCTATATAGTTAACGTATTATGTGATGCACAATACGTGCATATGGACTCCCATTAGACTAATGCTGTTTTGTTAGACTAACTATAATTGGAGTGCTTTGTTTTCGGCTATTTCTTTCATCTTCATCAAAGTAAAACAATTATTGGACAATTTTTAAATATTCGAGAGTCAAAAAGCCAATATTTGAAAAGTTTATGAATCTAGTTATGAGATGGGTTTAAGAAAATTCCGTTTAACAGATATTAACTATTATTGAGAACCATTAATGACAATACTCTTAAGAGCTTTACAGACCAGAAAATAGTTAAATTTGTAATACTTGTACCGAAATACTAGTGAATACTTAAATTACTAGTTCAATAGGTTTACCACCAAGTTTACAACAAAATTGAATGCAATATTTGTTAAACAAACTATTTTCTTAGTAATTAAAAAGCTATAAAATGAGATGAAATTCGACACTATTTCTGCTATCAGTTCAATGACTGAAATGCAAAAAAAAATAATTTAGATTTAGTGTTCTCTATAGTGTCTCTAAGTTTGAAACAAACGCATAAAATAATGCGTTTGGCTCATAAAATATTGAGACATACAATTGTGACAATAAGGTTATGGTATTATATTATTGCCGCAATTTCGACTCAATTATTTATGTTAACGTGCAATAAGCGATAGAGCAATGAAAATAATGATCACATACATTGTAATGAATATTGAGTTCCATCAATTCTAGCGTAGACCATATCTATATATATGGCAATTATATATATAAATTGTGAAAATACCTCATTCTTTGTTATCACAAACTGCAATTCTCATTAACTTAATTACCACGAATAGGGCAAAGAATTGTAAAATTATCATCTAAATTGTTGTCTCATTAAATTGATGTCTTTATTTTTGAGAGACATAAAACTCTCAGTTTAGTTATTATTACATACTTATTAGAAAAAAATTCAAGTTCGCTCTCAGAATATTAAATTATTAAGACTTATAAGTTAGATAAAGAAAATTTTGCATAAATTCGGAACCTTTGATATGTCATCCATGAACTGGTGAAGACTTTGTTATACATGAAAATACCTTTGGCGATATTCTACCATAAAAATAATAATATTCTTTACGCAAAGGCATTATTTTTTTTTATTTTTATTACTTCCTTTCTCTCAATCTTTATCTTATTTTCTTCTCTCTCTTCTCTTACTCTCTTTTTGCCCATTTCTCTCATCTTTCTATTCCTTTCTAAGCGATGACAATTGTGGCACTTTTTGTGAGCAAATATCGTATATGTTTTATATGTTAGTAAGAGAGCTATCATCACGATTCAAACTATTGCTCACTTCCTCACAACACCCAAGAAGGTAATCGTAATGATAATAGTGCTATAATAGCAGTATTGCGATACTTATAATGTAATATAATGTAGTGCTCGTAATCTGTTTTTCCTTCAAGTTATTTCTTGTTTTTTTCACTTACTTTTCGTGGTTTGAGTGCAAAATTTTCTGCCAATATTTATACTAATGTGGAGTGACTTCAAATCTAATAAATTTTATTCAATCACTTCTGAATTCCGTAATATTACATAAAAATATGTTAAATAATATAAACTAAATTCAAGTTTTATGCAATAACTCAAGAATAGCTTCAAGTTATCTCAAAAACTTTTGATAAATTAAATGAATTTTTAAAAAAATCTTTACATTGATATCGTTTATTAGATTAAAATTTAATTTTAAGAATCGAAAATTGGGGGTTAAGTAATGACAGAATTAATTGAGAGCAATTTAAACGATGGAGACAATAATAATAATGATGGAATCAGTGATGTTTGCTTCCTCATTTCTAATCAATGACATGAGGTTAAAGTAAAGAACTTTTACAACAAAATTATTCAATTCTAAGGCATATACTGTAGAGTTCGTCAAAGCGTATCCAAAATATCATTTGCGTAAAAACTCTAATGTGACTTATTTTTTTGGCAACGATTCTCTGGAAAGTCAATACAATGAGACACATACACAAAAGTGAAAAAAGAAGTGAAATGTCATGAAATGAAAAGCTAGTGTGTCATTAATCATTATAGAGACCCCTAATGAGACATTGATGTTGACTCCTATTTTGACAATACTTTTCTCATATAAAAGAAAATCGAGATCGAGATGACACTACGATCTGTGTGTCAAAACCCTATCCTTCAAACCCTTATTTTACACTATTGTTGTTTCAATACATAGAATGATTGATAGATTTTTCTAACATTAAGGATCTTTTATTGTTACTTAAAGTCGAGATAAACTCAATCATTTCAAACTTTGTGAAGGAAATGAGTTTCTCATCATTTTTTTGCAACATTTGTTTGTATATTGTCTCAAATTGTTTTTCAATCAAAAATTTCGAATCTGTCAAATATTAGTTTTTATAAATCGTAGATTAAAACTTAAATTCATAAATATTTAGTCAAATCCTAACCTACGCTAAATCAGACCTCTTCTCTACATGTGAATTATTTTTACAGTTGTGTTCACATTTAATCTAATAAACTAATTACAGCTTCACTTGCCATGAGCTGACTGAAGAAGAGCTTTCTGTATTGTCAGATATCTGGCAAAGTTGGAAAACTAATGTTTTTAGCATTAATTAAGTTTTAAATGTTTTCATTTCAATTTATTGAAACAATTAAAGATTGAGTCAATATTTTCGTTATTAGATCTCAAGAGAAAGTATAGTTGAAAAGTGTAAAAAATCAATGTTTATTCCGAGTGCTGTGTAGATCAGATTATTTTAATCTTTACTTACTGTATGCGACAGTATCACAAAAACGTTTAAAGTTCTGTTCATATCTGCTGTCAATATCAAATTTTTATAGAATATGTTTTTGAAAATAAAACTCAAACCGTCAAGACCTCGAGGTTGGAGGTCTTCAAAACCTTAGGTCATTATTCAGCTCTGGCCTTCTTCGTTGCAAAAATTTGGTGTCTACAGAAAATGTTTTATCTTCTTTGTATTGAGTGGCTTTGAAGTAACATTTATTTGCATTTTTAGCTAAATGTGGGCGAAAACTTCAAAAAAGGTAACTTAACTGATGTTGAATGCCATAAATATTGGCCAATTGAAAGAAATGGCACATGTTTTGGTTTTGTTTGTCCTCACAATTTTTCGCATCTCCTGTAGTTCCAACTGATGGAACCTCATTGACCCCCACTGTTCTTTGGACACATTCATCTTTTTTGGGTGCCATTCAAAATCTTCGCCGATTTTGTGAAATACATTATAGTATAAACTACTGTATAATCTTCGTTATGGTTTTTAATACTTGAGCTCAAGCGATAGTTTATCTAATACTTTATCTATGAATAAATGTCTACTAAATTCTCTTATATTACTTAAGAAAATAAATCAAAATTTTCATTTCTTTGAGTCTTGTTTTTTTCTTAACTAATAAGAAAGTTTGAACACTTAGACATGCTCTTCAATATGAATTGCGTAATGTCTGTTAGGCATATATGAAGGGCATGTCACTTGTCATGTATTGTAGCGCACCTTTTCAAAAGTATAGCAATAGTACACCTATTCTTTTCAATTGAATAGCATTTCTAATGGCACTCTCTATTCTCGAATGCCAGTAGTAGTTCTCTTGTTGATGTGATGGTTCGCCCACATTCACATCTATCAACATTTGTGAGCACTGATTTCACTTCGCACAAAACTTTTGACTGTTAGTAGATTTGAGTGAACGCACCTTAATCTTCACTATTTCTTTTAATACATTACAAAAACCTCTTTGATCTATTGTCTGCAAAACTCCTATTTTTAATGATCGCAGGATTTTATTTATCGCTAGTTCTGTAAATTATTTTTCATGACAAGAGAGCTTTATATTGAAGTCATAAATAAAACACATACAACAAAATAATAATAAATAATTGAATGAAATAAGAACAGTAGAAACTCATAATAACTTATTATTCTAGTGCGGACTTCAATATTGATGCATAAATTGATCATTATTTTGAACTGTTTTATAGCTAAAATCCATAGCAATGATATTTTTAATAGAAAAAATAACGATTTGTTGAGATATCTTTCTTCTCTTATTAATACTACTGTATTCTAAAATGAAAAATTATTGCTAAATGAAACAGGCGTTTAGCATTAGCCCATTTTCCATTTTTTTCTCTTTCGTTTTTGATACATGAATTTGTGCCCATTTTTCTCAAGAGAATTAGTTACAGACCGCGTAAATGAGCGAAATGAGAAATGATCGCTTCTTCGCCCCACTGATGATCACATCTTTAAAGAGGAAGAATAAGAAAGAAATGTGCCAACGCTGTAGGAATGTTTGCCAAAAGTTAATGCTTTCAAGACTGCCACTTAATTAGTGTGAATCAGAATTAGTTAATTTTCTACTCTTTAGAAATTTATTATTTTCCTCTTTTTAAAACTGCATTTTTTTCTTTAATTCTTTGCGTATCTGTTTATTTCACTTGAGTTTTATTTGAAATGACGACCTGAAGGGCGGCAAACTTTGTGAATTTATTCTTCACTTGACATGACAGCAACTCATCATCAAATCAACGGCCATCTAAGCCATCAACGAGATAATCAATTGAGATGAAGAACATAAGGTCAGTCGAGTCAAGCACTTTTATCAGTATTTTTCTCGAAGAAAAGTTTGATGTTAGTTGAAAAACAAGATTGAAAAATAGCGAGCATTATATTTACGAGTAAATTATTGCTAGACATTAAAATTGATCGTAACTTTAATCATATGCAATATATTAAAGTAAGTGTTATTATTATTTTCATTAATAGTTTAGCCAATTTAAGGCTTTTTAGATAATTTCCTCTTTTTGAGCCCGAAATAGTTAAGTAGAAGTTGCGATAGCAGGGAATTTAAAGACAAAATACTGGCGATTACGTCCCACTCGGATTGCGTGAAAATGTTTAAAAATGATAGATTTTTTAATCTCGATTGTAAACGGCATGAAAAAGTACAGAAAAGAAATGGCATTAACGATAATACGCGATGGCATGCAATAAGCGCCACATTTCACAGATGAAAAACTAGCTTCAAAGTGACATTGATTACACACACATTGAAGATATTGCAAAAGGCCATATGCTATGTCTCAAAAATAAATTATAACTTATGCCAAACTTAACTTTAACTTTAATGCCACTTTATTATACTCTGCACTTCTCTTGATTTTATCAATTTATAAACTGTTAAGAATATTTTGCTGTTAACTCTTATTTTTTCCATTCATTTAAGAATTTATTCATATAATTTAGATGACAATGAAATGCATTAAAGACATTCTTACGTTCGCATCAATTTTTTTAGTGCTGGTATTTCATTATAATAAGTATGAGTTAACTTATATTTTTAATGCTGCTCTTCATGTAATATAAGGTCAAATGCTGTTCAAGCCCTTAATTAGAGCGCTTCGTAAAGTTTTCGGGCGAACTTAACGTAGACTTAGGGGCATAAATCATTTCCAGACCGCTGACTGATTTTGACAGTTTTCGTGAGCAAATTAAACAGTAATCGATGGCAATTCTTCATTGTCAAAAGCCATAACTTATTCTGCAGACTTGCGAATTCACTGATTTTGGTCAAACCGTAATTTTATTCATCCAACATATCCGACATCAAAAACTATCAGAAGAGAAGTAGGAAAACATGAAAACCACTTCTTTCATATTTTTTACTTCATTTTTTTTATTCACGCAAACTGTTCTTGATTTTTATCGAATATCTGTCATATTTTAGCAGGAATTTTATGATAAGAAATCCTAAAATTTCATGATTTACAAACTATATGAGATTTTAATCTGTTTGAGTCAGAAACAGAATAATTAAATTTTACTCTTCACTTATGGTTTTATTTATTGTTATTCAGGAAATCTCTTCTTTCAAATTGTACCGCAAAATTGAGTCAATTAAAAGATTTGATGAATAAAATTTTTGACACATCAATCGATCATTTTGAAAGAATATTAGACAATACAATTGTTTTTTTGCTTACATTTCCATTTAGTTTAACCTAACTTTTAAACAAAGCTTCAAAAAGATCAAAACTTCGGAAATTTTTCTTTAAAAACTTTAGCTAAAAGACGATATATTATTGTGATGTCTGTAATATTGTTAAAACTTGAAATCAAATCTGGGATAAATTGAAAAATTGATTGGAAAAAATTCTTGTCGAAAACTTGTCATAAATATAATTTATACCAAACACATAATTTATGCACAGAAAATGAATTTTTACATCAATATAAAAGAACTATACGAATAATAATAATTATTATATTATAGCATCAAATCTAAAGCAAAATAAAATTGAAATTTACAATCCGTTTGATCTACTGTTTTGATATTGAATAAATTAGATTAAAATTATTGAATATTAGTGATCTATATTAAATCATAGTCTATTCATTAACTTATTTGAAATAGTCTTAGAATATAAACATCAACATTAGACGATAAGGTTAATAATCAATTAATTTTAGTGAACGATTCGTTTTCCCTAAAGTAAACTTTAAATAGAGCAAAGTTTAAGTGCAAACGTGAATGCTATTGAGGCCGCACTCATCAACTCTCGATTATCATCATTTAAATAGGTATCCAAAAAAGTTATCGACGAACTAAACCCAAAAATAGCTATTTTTTATATTGAAAAAGTTGGATGTTTTGAAAAAAGAAATATCTATATAACCATCACTTCTTGTTGGCGTTATGTCGACAGTGCCAGTGCCGCATCTGATGGCATGTGCACATCCATCTTCAGACAGCTGTTACATTAACATTAACTCTTACTTTAAAGCCGTAAATTATGCCACAACGCTTTCCCCTCTCCTAACTATTTGTATAATCATTTATTGTGCTCTCTCTCTCTCTCTCTCTGCATTCTTTTGAACTTTTTCAGTCACTCTCAATCCTATGAAAGAAGCTGTTTTTCAAAACTAAGATCTCTTCATTGCATTTGTTGAGCGTTTACTTGTGTTTTTTCTAAACTCTGTAACAATATTTCTTTTCTCTATCACATTGAAAACCGACACAATCATTGCCAATGTTTGAAAGTATTTGTTGTATTCTTGAATTCTGCATAAATGAATGCTAACAGTTATAGAGTATACCAGTATTTGGACAAAGAAGTCATACAATTTTAAAGTATAAATTTTGTTGATGCAAAACATTGTGAGCATTCATAAACTGGTGAATGAATTTTTGGGCGGCTTTTTGGCATTTATGGCGCATAAGTTTAATAGAAATGCTATGATTTAGTAAAATGAAACTATTCAAAAGTGCAGAACATTCTTATCAGATAATATAATGACTATTTTTATTAAGGATAACGCAATTCGTAATCTAATTTACATTTCTTGTTGAAATAATTTATTACTTTAACAAAGTTTTTAACTATTTGAGTTAATGATACGCTATATCTCATAAAACTTATGCCGCTTTTTATATTAAAAATAGATTTAAATTTCAAAATCATATCTAATATTTGAAGTAAATTACAATTTCCAGAACCAATAAAGCTTTGGTAACACTGCTTGACAGTCACTAAATAACTGCCTTATAAAAGCTACTACTGTTGTACGAAAACATGTTGTTTCGGTTAAATGTATAAAAGCAGTTGATTGTATGCCTTCCCCTGGTTTGGGTGAGCATTACGAAACATTACCAGAGACTCATTTAGACGCTATCCCATACTTTTTGCTCATTTTATCGATGCATTGCTATCGTAGGTTTCATTTTTATAATACACAAAAATTGAGAAATTGACAAAAATAAAGAAATAATTTGATCAATCGATGGTTAGACCTAATATTTTTGTTTCAATAACTGTCTATGAATTTGTTTGAGCGAACAAACGCTTTATGGCTAAAACAATTTGCATATTTTATTATATTTCAGAATAAGAACAGAAAGAAATATGAATTATTGAATATATCATTACATATTACAATATTATTATTATTTATTATTACATACAGTATAACATCCATTGGGACGCGATATTCGACAACAAAGATGAACAAATGATTGTCAAAAACATTCATAATTCAGTCCGTTCTTTATATAATACAGTAAAATTTTTTTTTACAAAACAAAAGAGTCGGTGAGAGATATGCTTTAAACTGTATATTCTTTACTGATGCACAGGAGGACCAATACGTCCCGCATATATTCCATAGGGTGAGTAATACATACTCAACGCGGCGGCTGATGGCGAGAGACCTGATAATTGTGGTACTGAAGATGAGGGTAAACCTCCGATCACTGGTAATGGCGG
>JAQIWZ010000688.1:0-16672 GCA_034697245.1 Malaconothrus monodactylus | reverse complement strand
TTTTAATCACTTCATATTCAATTTCAAATCCTGAACACATTTTCAAGTTTTTTCAAACTATTATTGATTTTATTAAATATAAATTATTTGACGCGAAAAAAGGAAATAATTAGAGAATAAATATAAGAATTTTTAAATTTTTTATTGAGTAAAAGATTAAGAATGAATCTCTTTATCACAAAATGAGGTTTATTTTACTCTTGATTTCTTAGAAAACTTTAACTTAAATCATTTCAGTTTTTTATAATATAAGTTTGAGTTTAAGTTTTTTAAAGAGTAAATTTTTAATTTGAGTCTTTTTGAGTTTAAATTTATTGGTAAAAAAATATTTTAATTGAGTTTAAGTTTCGATAAACTTAAACTCAAACTCAAATTAACTTGAGTTTAACTCAAACGTTTGAGTTTACTCAAAAAGGTCTGGTCCAGTGGTCACTTTTCGGAAAAATTTTTCGCGTCGCGCACTCTTAGATTATACTGGTTCTAATGATACCGATCTCGAGACTGTAGCACTTCCAACAGCAGAGTCTATAGCCGTACGGACAAACAGACAAACATTTTTGTTAATATAGGATAATGTCTTTTAAGAATATAGCATCATTCAAATCAATTCAAATTTAAATGTATTGATGTTAAAAATATCTTCTAAAACAAATCTAAGTTATTATTGGATTTTAGAAATTTATGAGTCGTGTGAAAAACTGTAAAATTATATATTTTATTTCTCGAGTGATTACTTGATTTCGATTTGTTCTCATACAAAATATTTATGTTTTTTTGTTTAAACAAAAATCTATTTTGCAATAACGCAAATAATTTGTTCGCTAAATTTACGTTCACTCAACGACGAAAATAACTGTTTTGATGCATTCATAACAATAATGAATTATTTAATTTATAAGTTCTAAAAAAAGTTTCATATTATAATTTTTAACATTATTCAAATTTCGATTCTGGGTATCAACTAATTTAAAAAAGCGTTCAGATTAACAAGAATTTTCTTTTTTGCGTAAAAACTGTAATATAATATTCATTTATTTCACAAGTTACGCATGAATCTGGTTTAAGTATGAAATGAAGAGGCGATTGACGGATTGCTGAGTAGCGATTGAGGCAAAATCACAAATGACAACAATGACCGCAATTACGACAGTTAAAGTCAATTCATTAAGCAATTAATATGTTGCTGAAACTGGAACGACTGTTTATTTCACAAATTTTTATTTAAAAAAATTATAAACAATAAAAATGAAAATTTGATGATTTGTCATTCTGTTCTATATTTTTCTATTCCTCTAAACCTTCTTAGAATCTTGATTAAACATTTTGAAATATGAGAATAATCATAACGAGATTAACTTCAATCAACCTGAAGTCAGAGCTCACTTATCTGTTAATTAAAGCCAAATAGATTATTTGGAAAAATTATAAGAAGAAAAATATTTGAGGTGAAAATTGATTTTAAGATTTGATTACACTTTATTCTTTTCATATTCACATAACATAATTATACAACAATTCAAAAAAGGCGTATGAACTTATTTGAGGTCAAAGTTCATATTCATTTTTTGAATTGTTATATAATTAAGTTATGTGAATATGAAAAGAATAAAATGCAATAAAATGTTAAAATCAATTTTCACCTCTAATACTTTCCATACAAACTTAATTGAAATGGACGTTTCAAAACTGTATGAATGAATCAATTTTGTGAATTGGATAAAATTTTTTATCAATAATGTAAATCATTTCTCTCATGTAATTCTATCAATAATGAATTGTTATAAGGAATAGTTTTTTTGACGGCATTTAAGCTTCAAATATCGTGATATCAACTTGTCGTTCAAATGTTGAATTTTCTTTCACGCATAGAAACTGTAAAATTTTGATTATTTATTTCTTCAGTTATGCTTCAATTTCAATTAAGACTTTAGTTAAGCAATCAATTAAGAGATCGCTTTATAGCGATTCAGGCAATTCTTCTAATTATTAAGAATTATCGTAAACTTTCAGGCAATTGATACGACTGTATATTTTACAAATTTTCTATTGAAAAAAAGATAACTAATAAGTTTAAAATTTATCAATTCATGATTTTTTTTTCTTTGTGACATAATTTTTTAATAATCAAGAAAGTTAAGAATTTGGATTAAAAAAATTGAAACATAAGATTAATCTAGAGAGATTAAATTTTAAATTAAACAAGTATAAAATTTTTTCGTTTCTAATAATGAGGGAACTAAAGGCAAATTATTAACTGAAAAAAGACTCTAAAAGATTTGAAAAGTTTCAGTTCAAAGATTTAATTTCCAGAAATTTTTTTAGAAATATTATTTTGTTTGAATAGTATTATAAAATAAGTTTCATTTATCGTGAAAACGATCAGAAGATCAGTTAATTAGACTTTTCCATTGAATTATTAAAACTGTAACATTTTTATTAACGCGAACGAAAGAATTTTTTCACAAAATAAGTAAAAGTTAGAAGCATTATAATAAAAACTTCAAAATAAATTGATCTTAAGAAAAACTGTATAGTTTTCATATTTTTATTTATAAAGTTGAACTTTCATTTCTGTTTACTAAATAGTCAATCAGTTGCTTTAAAAAATGCTTTATAGCAATCAAAGCAATTCTGTGTATGGCTGTTATATGAATGGACTGAAACGACTGTTAATTTCACAACTTTTAGAAAAATAAACAATAAGATTATTTGCTTCAAATTCACTTTTACACAATTTCTATTCCCTAATTATTAATAGCATTTGAAAACTGTACAAATGAACATTTTTTCAGGATTGAATCAAAATCTATTTCACAAAAATTCTATTTTTTCCCTCATTTAATTCTAACAATAATGAATTTTTTAGTTTTATAAAGAATTATAATACAATTTTTTTACAACAAAATAATTTCAAATGTTGGGATATCGATAAGTTTGAAGTCCGTTCAAATTTTGAATTTTCTTTCTCGCATAAAAACTGTAATATTTTGTTCGTTCACTTCTGAAGTTGTGCTTTGATTTCATGTACAATTTTAATTAAGCAGTTGATTGACAGATTGCTTCGAAGCGATTTAGGCAAACTTAATTGATATTTACGGGTTCTCAATTTCTTCAGGCAGTTTAAGAATTTGCTTCAACTTAAACAACACTATATTTTACAAACTTTTTATTGTAGTTTTTTTGAGATCATTTAATGTTATGGAATTTCCGTAAAAGTTATTGTTTACTAGCATTGGATTAAATCAAGTTTTAACAATTTATTTTTTCAATTTTTAAAGTATTTTCCTTTTCGACGAATAAGAATAATATTTTAAAAGATATAATATTTTTATTCAAAAAAAAGTCAAAACTAATTAATTCTATAAAAGAATAATTAACATGAGAGTAAAAGTTTGGATTAATTTGCAAGTGGTCATTAGAACTGGTGACTGTAACAAAAACAACGAACAATCAAAACTAAAAAACCTTCTGTAAGCCTTAAAATCTTAATGAGCGGCCGACCTTTAGGTTCGGTGCCTAGAAATAGGGATCGAATCCTAACAGAAGGTACTTTATGAACGACTACGACTACACTTTTTTTGCTATCAACTCATTATTTAATTACCCGATTAATTAAAAACTTGATTAATAGCAGAATAGAGAGAAATTAGTTTTTAAAATAGATTTATTCACCGTATTT
The DNA here is from genome assembly GCA_034697245.1 of Malaconothrus monodactylus. NCBI lineage: Eukaryota > Metazoa > Arthropoda > Arachnida > Sarcoptiformes > Malaconothridae > Malaconothrus > Malaconothrus monodactylus. Next base: position 12,993 of record JAQIWZ010000688.1, on the reverse strand, counting down.
GTGCAAAAGATCAATATTTAGTATTTGTTGTCTTAATTTATCGTTTATTCATTCGCTAGTTTTTAAAGAATATACTTCACTAAAATCTAATCCGTTAAAGAATCTGAGAATAATTCAACTTTAAATTTTTTGGTTCACATTAAACTTTATCTACAAATTAAAGGATTGATTGCAATGCGAAATGCTTTAAAACCAAAGTTTTACAGAATTTCTCATTAGTTTAAAGTCAAATTACAATTTTTCTAAATAATGAAAATAGAAAATAGGAAAAGATGAATAGAAGATAAACTTGAGTACAAGTTCAAAAAGTTCAGGTCAACAAAAATTTTAAAAACTGACTTAACTCTAGTTTGTGAATAAATTAATCTATTCAATATAAACTTGTTTTCACAATTTTTCTCTCCTTTTTTGTGAAGGTTATGGTGTTATTGAGTCTTTAGGAAGAGTTTTTGTTCTCATTACAGTATTTGGCATAACATTAATAATAATCAAATAAATACTTCCTGTGAATTAAATCGAACACTTTTTTCTTGTTTAACAATTCAATTAAATGCCATTAATTATTAATGAGACCTAAAGAATAACTATATTTTCGCCCTTTATATATGAAATGAGTGATCTTTTTGTGAAAAATGATAGTTTCATAAAAACTTTTATACTCTGTTTCACATTTGTAGAAAAAATACTTCTCAAAAGGTTATAATTTATTTTTAATTAATTACAAGAATTGAATATTCCTATCGTAAAGTCATTCAATATTTTAAAGATCAAACTCATGTGATTTATCCCTAGAATATTGTGATTTCTGAACAGTTTTCTTATTAAATACTATATAAGTATTGAACTTGAAGTTCAATTTGATTGAAAATTAATTGTTCAAAACTCGATTATGATATCCATTTTTATTACTTTCAATAAAATTCATGTTGTGCTCAAATAAGGTCTTTCTTCAATAATAGTAGATATATCTCAGAAAAATGAAGTCATGAAAAAACTCTTTTACAAGTAAGTGAACTCAAGATTCAAACTGTAATTTCCACTTTTTTGGCTCAATTTACTATTTTGAAACTTTGATTTCTTAGTTATTCCGGTGTAAAATTGTGAAGTTTTGTGTAAAATTGCTGACTCTGGATATCATTTCTATTTTTACAGTTCTATTCTTTTAATACAAAAGGTATTTAGGAAGGAATAGAACTGCAAAATATCTGAAATCACAAATAAAATTTCGTAAAATATTTTTTAAACTTTATTTTAAAACTTTAAACTTTTTTAAACTTTATTTTTTTCAGAGATTCAAAGAATTTTAGATTTAATTCTTGAAACAATACTTGAAACTAAAGTCAACTAAACTAAACTCGAAAAAAATAAAACATAAAAGTTCGTGATATTTCAACTTCGATTTGAAAAACTCAATTTTTCATATGTGGAACACACTATTAATTAATTTGTCGGTTTTTGAGTATCGATTCACTGTTTGTGATGAACGTGTTTTAACATATTTTGTTATTGAATAATAATGAGTTTGAAAATCACGACTTCCTATATTTCTTGGCACTAAATAGATCTTTCTGTCAATTTAATTGCAAATTTCATTTTTGCTATAATTCAATATTTAATGAATTAGAAAACACTTCGCTTCTTGTTCCGTATGCGATACTATTATACTGTTGTCATTGATTTATATTTTATAAAACATTGAGTTTATTCAAATTGTATCAATTGATAATCATTTAGGTCTTTCTATAGGAAGAAATCATATTTTTCGGAATAATTGACGACTTTATTTAAAATATATGAGAAAATTATACATTTTTTGATTTGATGTAGTTGAATAGATTTTATTTTCTCGATAACGACTTTTAATTCATGACTCGATTTATTGAAGCTTAAAATTAGATTAGTATCAAATAAAATATGAATAAATCCATAAAATTACAATTTATCATAAATAATGAGAAAAGAAGAATAATAATAGTCAGCAAAATAAAAAACAGAAATAAATAAAAAAAATTTGTTTAAAAGCTTCAAATTATGGAAATTATTTTAATTTTGATAAAAGATAACCTGTTGACTCAAATTAAAGGGAAATTTAGTATTTGTTTTATAAGAGTTTCTGTTTTAAATAATGAGATTATAGCCAGAAACCGATCGAAAACTTCAAACTTTTGTTACTTTAATATTTATATTTTTTTATTTGAGTTAAATTGTTTTCTTTGATAAATTTTCTAAATAGTTATCTAATTGATAATCAATTAGAACTCTTTCGTGAATTAAATCAATTAGTGGTACAATTGATACGCAGATCTGAAGCTGAAGGAGATTCTTAAGTTAAAAGTTATTATTCAAAATTTGTAAACTGTAAAGTTAAAAAAAATTGTAGAAAAGTTTAATTTATCAATAATACGTGTAAAAGAAAATAAGTGGAATTAACAAAACGAATAAATTGTTTATTAAACTTAATTTCTTCAAACTGTAATAAAGTTGAAAATTTGCTTTTTCATTATTATGTTAATCTTGCGTATAATATACGTTTGTCCGATTTTCAAGAAAACACTCGTTTACCGTTAAAAAAATTACTGAATTATTAACTTTCACTGAAGACTTAACAGATATAAGAAACTTAAGACGGAAACGATCACAAAATTTTGTATTTCGTGCATATCTTCATTCAAAAATTTTTACTGAATTTCGTAATTAAGAATGAAAAAAATTTAGAAACTTGATAGCTATCAGGAATATTCAACTTTTACTTTTCGATATCTTAATAGTGGATTGAACCCTATCCTTGAATGTGATGCATTAAAAAGTTAATTTGATTTTTTATTTCAATCCTCAATTCTTGTGAATAGAGACATTTTTTTCTCATTGGGAAACTCAAAATTTTTCCTAATTTTAACAAAATTCAAACATTTCAATAACATATGACACTCATATGAGCTATAAAAGAAAAAGCAAATCAAACGCATATTTGAAAGAAAGCAAATTGGCTTCAAAGCTGAGACAATTGAAATGTAATTGAAATGCATAAATGTTGTGAAATGTAAGTAAAATTCTCATTACAGAAAAAAATGCAATAAATAATTGACTCAAAAGCGAAAATGAGCAAATAAAGCAATCGTAACAAAAGGTACTCTATGGGTGAATATGACCACAAAATTTTTAGATTTTCTTTGTTTATAACTTCAGTCTTTCATTCAATAAAAATGAGTTTATGTTTTGTCTCGAAAAAATTATTTTTTTATATTTATTTTTCAGAAGAGATACAGTTTTTTAAAAATTTCCTCAAACAAATCCAGACTAATCCCTAATTCCTATTTCTAAATAAAAACTTAATTTTCCCAATTATCCTGAATTTTAATAAGAACAACGGATAAATATTTGACTGGTTTAACACAGTTCGTAAAATAATTCGAGTAATTAAATTAAAACAGATTCCGTTCTCATGAAGGTTATCAGATTATTATGTCTTTAGGAAGAACTTATGTTCTCATTGTTTTGTACTCATTATCTGGTGGCTAATAAATACTTCCTATGAATTAAATCGAATATATATTTCTTGTTTGCTATACGGACTCAAATTCTGCATTATTAATGAGATTAAGTTTATACGAATACTTATGACCTCAAATATTATGAAAGATCCCTTTCCATAATAATGATTGATTTGTTCGTGTCTCGATATCTAATACTTAATCTTTATAATTACTGTAAAAACTGATGAAATTTTTTTTATAAGTTTAAAATTGTTATTCGGTTTAGTTCTGTAAAAGTTACTATAAATGCGAAACTTGCATAGATTTGCGAAAAAAATGTTTAATTCTCATACAAGTTCTCAAGTATTTTGTAAGTTTTAAGAGACAAAGATTTTTGCAAGAATTAAATATATAATGATTATTAATTGTGGATTTTTTTCAATATATATTATAATCTATGATTATTGGCTTATAATTTGATATCATTTAATTTTTATCAATTGTTTTAATCTTGGTTTTGATGAAAGTTTTATCGATCGCGCAGTGGACTAATAACAATAAGTGCATTTGGTAATCAATCTTTCAATTGTTATGAGTATTTTTTCTCTTCTTCAAATGGTCCCTCATATTTACTTATAAATAGTGAGGCGTCAATCGTGATATTCAATTGATAAAAAATAATTTTGATCGCAGAATACTTGAATGATGATGATAACCTCTTATTTTGATTGAATTGTTTGCTAGAAATGTTTGCCACAAAGATTTTGGGTAAACCACGGCATATGAAAATGATTTGTCAGAGCAATATTACATTTATTGTGTTGATCTTCTTTTCAAATGTTGAGAAAATCTGCGATTATTTCAATGAGATAAAGACATAATTTTGAAATATTGATTCTTATTTTCGCCTATTCGGAAATGGATGAAGTAATTGATTGATGAAAATGAATCTTTTCTTTTCCTGTTTTCCAAAAATATATGCTTTTAATTTTTTGCAATAATTAAAATTTTTATTGCAGGATTTGATGAAATGCAACTTTTAAATTGTAATGTGAAAAGTTAGGGATAAATAACAGTTTATCAGTGTTTACCGAATTTTTTAAACAACTTTTTCTCAATAAAAGAAATTTGAACTGTCATTAATTGGCTAAAAATTATTTCGATAATTAATGATTAATCATAAATTTATTTTCAGATTCTTGTAATGCAGTGAAAATTTCAAGAGACTATAAAATGAATTTAAAAGATTATTCTTATAGTAGTTCATTTGCTATCATTCTTAACAGTGAGAAGTAATTATATTTTACTAAATTTATTAATAATTATTAAATTAAATTTGAATGAGGTCTCTCATCAGGTAATCGAAATGATAAGTCATTAAGATTTCTATCTTATAACTTAATATTTAAAAGTAAACTAAAGCTCAAATGCTTTTGAATAAAGACAGATTGAACTAACACTGAGTACAGTTACTAAAAAAGAATAAATAATATATCGAGTGCCACTTGTTTATCAAAAGATTCTGAAATAGCGGTGACCTGATCTCTTTACATCCTTACTTTTTATTAATAATAAAAATAAATTTAAAGTAATCGCTGTAAACAACTTTGGTTATTGATCTCATCTTAATAAAGAAAAGAAATCCCTGTGCGTTGAGGGAATTTTTAAAAATTGTGTTACAGTCATTCACAATTCTCAATAAGTAAGACGTGATATCTATTACTTTCAAAAGAGTAACTTAATTAATCACTAGTAAAGCCTGTGATCTGAATATATTTGCATGAGAAACATTTGATTCCTTATTAAATGAAGAAATAAAGTTTTCATAAATGATTGTTTTCCTCAAATAAGTACTTGCGCTTAATTCGATGTCATGAATCAAATTAGAATATCAATAGATTAATTCAGTTTCAACCTAATTGATCAAAACATCTGATTAAATATTATTTCTTAAGCACATTAACAATAATTCTACTCATCAAACTTATTGTGTTGAGTTTTATGATTAATTTCTTGATCTTTATCAATATTGAATTTTTTTTCAATTCTTGTATAAAATTATCAAAATTTTTTCTCTCCTTTTTTTCATTGACCTTAAACTCAAACTCTCAACAGATTTCTTTTGTGTTAAATAATAGTTTGTTATTCTTTTGAATTTTAAAATTTTTTCAGCTGTAAACTTTTTTTTTGTTTTTTAAGGTCATTAAGTCTATCGGAAAATATATCAGTTCCTATTGTTTTACACTCTAATAATTAAAGTCTATTAAATGCATTATATGAATGAATAAATTCAAAGATACAGTCAATTCAAAATACTTAAATTTCAAGATAAAAATCCAAAATTCAACAAAAACAATATACCCATAAAAATGAAACGATTATTAAATTGATTGATGTTTTCTAGATTATTATCGCATTGAAAAATCGTGAAAATGCTTTAAGATTGCCCTTATTTTAATAGAATAAAAAAATTATATCATTATAGTTTACAATCTTTTCGTTTCATTTTTTCTGCGAATATTCATGTGTTAAAAATTTTCTAACGCAAACGTATCTGTTATGAAAAATTTCACGTTAATTGTTACAGTTCTGAAAGGAAAATATATTGCTTTTGGTGAAAAACGTATTTTTTTCATTGCCTTAAGATTTTGTAATAAAATTTTAAGAAAATCTACCCTAAAGTTGTGTAATATATTAAACAAACAAAAAGTTATTTCCCTAATTTCTTTTGTATCAAATAAGAGGTCAATTGTGTGCCAGAAAAACATAATCAATATTCAATAATTTTAATGTATATCAAAACAAATTAAGTTGACTTTAAACTGAAAATTAGATTAAAGACATAATGAGTTTTAAATTACTAGAAATTAAATGATGAAATTCGATATATATTTACATATTCACAGCTAATAACTCATTTGTAAATATTTCACAAGAACGACATTAAGACAAGCGATCGAAGAAATGAGGGCCGAGAGTCTGTTCGGAGCTTATAATTAAAGCTTTTCAAACGAAAGGCAAATTTTCCTTTTTTTTACTGAAATAAAAATAAGTGACAGTTATTTGTGTCAAATTTTCATGAATTTGAAGCTTTCAGTCATCCTCACAAACAAACGAAACATTTCATTCATTCTTAATTTGAAATAATCTTTTAAAAATTTGAACTCTAAAAGTGTGTAAATTTGTAAAATATGGCCCTCGAGACTGAATCCTCTACACATTTCTTTTCAGGATGAATGAAAAAGATAAATAAGAAGCTTGACTTTAAATTTGTGGACATTTTTGTGGTTGAAAAACAAGATCAATAATCACTGATTTAATGCCTATCGATTTAGATAATTAAAAAAATGCTGTTTTTAAATCGAAAATTTAATGAGAGATTCATATCACTTGTCAAACAAGAAATAATGAAATTAAAAATTCAGTTTTGTTTACTTAACTAAACCCATAGTAGAAATTGAAAGTAATTTTCAATCATAGGCTATAAATATTAATTACAGTCTTTGACATTTCTGAAAAATTTTCACTTTCACTGACTAGACATTAACCAATTTTTATTATTAGCACAATTTTTTTCAAGATTCCATTTCAAAAAATATTTTTAAATTACAGGCTGTGTACTTTTACCTAATTGTCTCAATGCACGAACAGTTCAAGAACTCTTGTGCCTAATGAAGTCATGCTCTCCGCTCTTTGGTTTCTAATTAGACTCAATTTAAACTTGTATTCTGTGCTTCGATTGAGGAAAAGATATTTATAATAGAAGTAAACTATATTATCGATCACATACTCTATTATTTAAGTTTTAATATTTAGCTCTCATATTATTTTTATGCATTTTTTCATTTAGGAATTAAAAGTTAGGCTACGTTTTCCTCATGCTCTAACTCTTTCCTCTATTTAACAAATTATATAACTATTTAATCGATTTGCATATCGAAAACTATTGGTAATTATTCTAATGAATTATTCTCTGAAAAACTTTAATTGATTGTAAATTAGATAATAACATAGAGATAGAAAAATATATTTATTGATAAACAATATTCTCTTAAGATACAAAAGTTTAATGAAAAGAATTCGGAAGTGGTTTCTGAATAAGCAATTATTAGATTAAAGTTAAAGGTTTAAATGAATTGAGTGTCAGTTCAGTAATTATTTAAATATTAGTTCAAAAATTAAACCTTATTTAAATTTTTTCATAAAAAATTACATTTATTATTCACATTATTTTTAAGACAAGAAAAAAATTAAGCGAAATTTAAGCTTCACTTCAAAAAAAACTTATTTCCGATGATTTTTCTCGAACTGTAATTAATCTGACTTCAGAATAAAGTGTTAAAATGAAATTCACGATAAAATCTTAATTAATTCAAGTATTAAAAACTCGCGGCAATCGATAATAATGTATAATTTGGGATTTAATTATTCAAAACGTGGATAAACGAATTTTTTTTCTCTTTGAACTGTATTAAAGTTTTCTAAAGAAAGTCTTACAAGTCATATAAGATTAAATTTTTTGGTCAATAAAGTAATTAGGAAATAATTAAAATTTATAAACCCCTCAAGAAATCATTAAAGATCGTTAAAATGACATGTTTTATAAGATTAAATGTTTATTTTATGAGATTAAATGTTCAATTTTTTTTCACAACTGTAAAAAAGTTTAAACATTTATTAAACATTTGTGACTAAAAACGTGTTAAGCATTAATAAAGTCCGAAAGCTCAAGTCCGACTCGACTCGACTCAATACTCGCTCGACTGAACCTGTCATAAGCGCAGGCACTGCAACGAGTGAACAAAAACAAACGTACAAACCTTCTCGAATGCATGGCTAGTCTCTCGGGTCTCAATGCCTTGGCTAAGGCTGGGATCCGAGAAACTGCTCATCATAACTAAAGGCAGACTATGAGCAGAAAAGACCAGCTTTTTTGCTATCCTTTAATAGTTCTTCAAATGTTTTATCATTGAATTGTTCAAAAGATCATTTTTAAAAACTTATTATATATGTCTTTAAGTTGATTTCTTGTAAAGTTAGGCTCTATTTCTTATAACAATAATAAAAACATGATTGACTTTTATCGGAACCGAATATTTCAAATCATTAATGATCCCAAATAAATGATAATTTGATAATTATTTCCTATAAATAAGTTTTCATAACTATAAAGATATTACAATTATTTTAAACACTGCAACACTGCTATTGATTGACGGAATGCGTGAAGTCTTTGCATTAAAAGGGTTTCTTTAATATCTTTTAAGTTGAAAAGTAGGAAATTATTTGATATTTTTGGGTTTTCAAGAAAATTGCAGAACTTTATGTTTGATTTTTTATTGTTTTATTTATTTTTTAAATAGAATTTTTTTTAATTTTTCAAAATAAATCTTTTTCGAAAAAAAGAGAAAAAATTTCTAATACTTATCTTTCAGGAACTTATTGGTAATCCTTGAAATTAATTTCCAGGTTTAGGGATACAAAAAAATCAGTTCAAAAGTTTATTTGCTTGAAAGATGTTTTGAAAATAAAATAAAATTTTAAAAAATTGTAAACTTTAAGAACAATTACATAAATACCATTTAATTATTAGAAGTTTCATAATTAAAACTCTGAAAAATATTCAAACAACAAATTAAGAGAACAAAAATTTATTCAAAATTCTTAATCTGATATCAGATAAAAAACTTTTCTAAAGATTATCACAAAAATTGCTTCTCATTAAAATAAAACAGACATTCGAAGAATAAATTATACGAAAAAATTTCATTTGAATTTTTTCATAAGTCAAAAATTTTCTTCTTTTTTTATTATCGACACTAAAATTTCCAAAAAACTTATGGTTTTTCAGTTTTTATCTATTCTTTATACAATGAATATATTTTTTTATTAGACAATCAGTTTTGAATTGAGTTAATAATAAAAATTTGCGTAATTTTTCTTATGATGATAAATAGTTAGTATTATAAACAAAATCTTGTTATTAAATCTTTAAATTGTAACCCAAATCAAAATAATCTAATGATAAAAAAAATATTTTGTAAATACTTATCAATGCTAATGATTAAAAGTCAGAAAAAATTTTAATTGCTTCTCATTTCAATACAAATATATAATGTCATAATTTTCATCCTTAATGATAGTTTGAAAAAAGAGAAAAATTAATGGTTTAATGAACTTTTATATTAATTAAATTTTCGTTAAAAAAACTTATGTTTAAAATTTATCTAATGGTATATGAATTAAATGTTTTAAACACAAAAAAATTGCTTAAGAAAAGATAATGTTTTTTGATTACGTGTAAAACACGCATAAATGGACAATAAATTGGATTAAAATTAACATTTTTTCCTCTAATCAAATATGTAATTGACATACATTTTAAAACTTTTATAAAAGAATTTTGTTATCCAATAAAACTGTTAATTAATTCGTTAAATAAATACAATTACTTTAAAAAGTTGTAATCTTTTCTCAGTATAGATAAGAAGCAAAAAAGTTTTAGTTTTCACTTAAAAAGATGACAGCTTTTAAACTTATATCACTCCTATCTTAATATCTAGTTTAGGGTTTATTACTTATTAACAGAAAATTAAAAAAATGAGAGAGAAAGAGAAAGCTTTTACAGTTTTATATTTCTTTTATGCAAATCTTAAGTCTTATTTACTTTTTCTTTACCAAAACTGTAAAATAAAGTTCAAGTTGAATAATAAAAGTTTGTTAAGAGAAAAAAAACTGTAACTCATAAAAAAATCAAATAAATAATAGGATTTAAAAGCAGAACACGTCTTGATTTTAATTATGTTCAAACATTTTCCTAAAAAGTGATTTAAAGACTTCTTTATTTTCATTCATTAACTTTAATTTAGTTCATTTTTAATCTTGACTTAAGAAATAAAGACATTCAACAAAAAAAATTATTGAGATTCTTATTAGAGGAGAAAAACTTTGTTTTTCCACACTTTGAATGATATAATAATTACAATTATAATAATCACATATTTTTCTCCAAAATTGAAACCTCAATAGAATTTATGAATGAAAACAGAGTAATGAAAAACAAATAAGAAATAAATCCATTTATTCTTAAACTTAAACTTAATTTTCAACAGTTTATGCAATTTGTTAAACGAGAAATAATTATATCATTCTTTAAAATCTTTGAACTGTTTTAAAATGAAAGAGATTTTTTTTTCAAGAGAAAGATAATAAAAATCTAGTTATCATTACTATTATATTACATAAAGCTATTAAAAACTGGTTTTCCAAATGATTTAAACCTTTTTATTGAAATTAGATATCAATAGAATTTTTCTTCTATTTCTCATAGAAACTAATTGTTATAATATGTGCAACAATTAATAATAGCTACAATTATTTGAAATATAATGATTGCAAAAACCACTATTTAATTATATTTCAAATGTCTTTTTAAAAAATTGAATTATTGATATTTTTTGAATATATTTATTTATGATTTATTGCTTTTCTAAATGAATTTTTGTTAAGCATTTCCCAATATAATTGACAATTAGGGGAGAGAAAAATATCAATTTTTGGTCCATTAAATGGAAAAATAAATAAGTTTTTAAGTAGTTTTTTGTTTTAAGCGATAGTCTATAAACTGTTTTATGAGTTATGAAAAATAGGAGAAAATGTGTTATATATTCCTATTGAGAATGAACTCACGATATAATCACGAAAACAAAAAGAAACTCATGAACTGATAAGGGCTTTAAATTGAATGAAAATTAAGTGAATGAGAAGGCGATTAGTAATAAATAATAGTAATAACAGATTAGTGTTTAGGGAAAAAAATATAAAGTTCTTAAATGTTTTATACTTTTTTTTAATTGAATTCTAATCTAAAAAATAAAAAAAATTTCCTTATGTTTAATGCTTTATATTTTTGAGTTAATGAAAGAGGAGTTTAGGCGAAAGAGAGTGAAAAAATGTAAGGAATAAAATGATTTCATGTTTTATACTACCCTTAAGTGACCATATTTTTAAGAGTCAGATCAATAATTTTCGCATATTTAAACTATATTTTAGGGCTAAATAAAAATGTTCAATAAATTATTTGAGAGAAACTATAAAACTTCACAAAGAATTTAATAGTAAAGAAGGATATTGAGAATGAGAGAGAAAAAAAGTTTTTTCAACTAAAATCTTATAGACTGTAGAAAAAAATACTTTTTATTAATAAATAACTTAAGGCTATATTGATTTGTTAAGTTTGTTAAGTGTATTACTTATCGCTGATTTTGATCGACATTTTGGAATTTTTTTCTCTTCTCTTATCTGAAATATAATACTTATCATATTCTCAAAATTCTAGTAGTATTTTATTATTAATTTTTTTTCTCTTTCTTTAATGCAATCTTGAAATAAATATTATAATAAAAATTTATTTCCTGTCAGTGAGTACCAGAAAAATATAAGTTATTTTATTTTTATCCTTAAATTTTATTGTCTTCAGGAATAATAAGCTTTAATTATTTTTATTTTGAAACCATAATTAAGTCATTTCAAGCAAACAACAGTCAGTTTTTCAGAATTAAATTTTTATTTACTTAGATTTCACTCATAAAACTGTAGAAAACGCCTAAAAATTATAAATTCAAGGGTCAATTCAAAATAAATTCAAATTAATTCAAACTTTTTTCTTTGAAGTTAAGACTTTGGCTTTGCTTTTCGTTTAATTTTTGTTTACACGCAATTTGGACTTTAAAAAAGTTGTCTCTTGTTTGAAATTTAAGTTTAAAAAAAAGTTTTTAAGTGTTTCGCTAAAGGGTCATAAAAGGGTAACAAGACCGAAAGTTTAGTGGAAAGAAAAAGTATTATTAAGAAAAGAGCACATCTTCTCATCTGAACTTGATTTCGAAATTCAATTTTAGTTTACTTTCACTTTTCAAATTGTATTTAACATCAATTCTAAAGTTAATTATTTGTTTGCTTTATATATCTTTTTTCTACAGTTCAAAACTATATAAGTATTAGGTTTACAAATATTTTTTTCTTTGCAATTTTCAAATGTCTTATCAATTTTGTAAAACCGAAAACTTAAAATAAAAAAAAATTCATCAATTTAAAAAGATTTATAAACGTGTAAAATAATTATCATTTTGATCTACTTGAAGGTGGATTTTATCAAAGAGAAAGATAGATTAGGAGAGGAAACCCCAGAACTTTCTCAACGCATTTAAAACTAAAGCAATTCATCTGTTTTGAGTGAATTAGAAAAGCGGTAACAGAGAGAGAATTTTTTTTAATAATATTTAAAGCCCTGGAGCTAAAAACCATTAAAACGTGTCGGTCCTAAAAAATCTGTTGCTTTCAGATATTAGATCACGATTTCTAACGCGATTACAGTTTTCCATATAATATATACACATAAACCTACCTATAAGAACAAGTGAAAGTTGCAATTCGGCGTGTGTTCCACTTTTTGCACGAACCAAAATAATAATAATAATAATGACGCAAAAAAGGTCTCTCTCTCTCTCTCTCTCTCTCTCTC
>JAQIWZ010000687.1:0-16673 GCA_034697245.1 Malaconothrus monodactylus | reverse complement strand
GAGAGAGAGAGAGAGAGAGAGAGAGAGAGAGAAGGAAAATAAGAAAATGATAATAAAAAATAAAATACTAGACATAAAACGTTATCTTTTTTCGATCATTTTCATAGTCATCATGAGTTCTGTCTTCGGCTCAATCTTTACGAGTTCTTACCGAAACCCCGGGTTCAACAGAAAAATTTTTTCTTCTACTCTTTTCTTCTGATTCTCTCTGAAAATAAGAGAAGAGCAGAGAAGAGAAAAGAAGAAAAACTTGTCTCTCGATTATATTCGATTGGATGATAGCTTTTTCTCTGCCGTTCAGGCCTTTCGGCGAAAAACATTCTCTCTCTCTCTCTCTCTCTTCTGTCCCCTAAATACCAACCACTCTATAAGTCGCATAACTATTACCTTCTATTATATACATATAAACTATAAACTACTGAAGACACGATTTTTTCTAAGGCTCTCTCTTTTTCAATTGTGTGTTAAAGCATTTGAACATTAAATATAAGGGGGAAAAGAAAAAATAGCTCTAAACAGAAGACGAAGCAAAATATTAGACGACGACAAGAGAGCTATGCAACTAATTTCTCAGATAGCCTGGAGCCAGAAAAAAATTATTTCTGTTTCTTCTTCTGGTGTATAGAGAAAAACTTTGGCCCTTAAAAAAAATATTAAAGAGACGATAGAAGTGGTAATTATATGAATGACACGAAAAGAATTACATGTATTGAAGGATAAGAAAAAATATTATATATATAAGGAGAAAGACTTGGAGGAGACTTAATGACAATTAGGGAGACTTTTCGTTATACTGTATAAACTTTTTTCTCTTAGCTTCTGATGTTTGAATACTTCAACCAATATTTAGTTTAAACTTATTATTTTTTAATATAGGAATAGAAAAATTGCCCTCAAATTAATGGCTTCTTATAAATTACTTCTTATTGGGTTTACTTATAAGGGGTTCAGAAAAAATTATGAAAAGTTTTTTTCTATGGCTTCGAGAATTGATATGAACTTTAAAAATAGTGTCCTATTTATAGCCAGTTTAGAGATAAAAAAATTTTCTCATGGTTTGAAATTAAGATCGATCTGTCTTTCAATATAGAAAATTATTTTTATTTTATTTCATTGGGTTATAAATAGGACATGATTTTAGTGTTAATAAGCGATTAAATATTAGGCATAAAATTGTGTTAACTTTTAATAACATATTTTTTTCTCTATTCATTCTTTTTTCTTTCTCGTTATTATTAGTAATAATAATATAAGCCATAAATTTTGAGCTTCAATTTAGTTAATTAACAAAATTGCCTCAAAACAAAAACGAGTCAGAGATAGAGATAGTCAGGGCTTTTGTGCATAAGGTTTTGCTGCGATAGAGAAAATTGTAAATTAAACCATAAATAGATTCCGTGTCTAACTATTAGGATCTGAGAATTAAAGTTAATTGAAGTGAAGAGAATGTATACATGAATGTATTTTTGCACATTGTTTTATTTTGATGTTTCTCTTGTTTGATTAGAAAATTTTTGGTAAAATGTTAGGCTTTAGGGATGAATAAAATCTGCTTTTAGTTTATAGAAATGTTTAAATATTGTAAATTATTTTTTTTATGAGCGAGGATTAGATTTTGAAACAATGTTTTAGTTATGGGAAACATTTTTCATGCCATAAATTGTAGATAAAAATTTGATAGAAATGAATGAAATTTTTTTAAGAGATGAAAAAGAAATTTGTTTCTATTCAAAAATAACTAAAGCATAAATTTTTTCAATTGTACAGTTTTGAAAATATTTAAAATAGTATAAAATTTGAGTAGTATTCTCAAAAATTAAAACTTTTGTAAAACAACAATTTTAACATAAATTAGAAAAAAAATATTTTATTAAGAATTATCCCGCAATCAATAAACTTCGTTTTATTCATAAACGACTAAATCATAAATATTTTCAAATATACAGTCTTTGAAAATGTTTAAAAGTTAATGAAATTTGACTGAAATTACCGAAAAATTGACAGATTTTTCTTAAAGAAACTAAAATTTTAAACAATATTTGAAAAAAATAAGACTGTCAGGTGTTCAGAGACCAAAATTATTAAATTTCTTCTTATTCGTAATGACTAAATGATAAATTATTTCTAAAATACAGTTTTTTAAAATGTTTGAAATCCTATGAAACTTGAAATATTAAAACTATTTTTTGAGTAGACTTTAATAAAAAACTTTTCTCAAGTTATCATAAAATCAAAATTTATTTTTGAGTCTAATTTTGCGATAGAAAAAAATATTCAACTTTTTATTTCTGAGATTTATAACAATAACAATAACTTATAGAAAATTCTTTCAACTAAAAGTTTGTGGTAATTAATTATTGAATTTCTCATTAAATCTCTTGTGACATAACCACAAAAAACTCATCAAAAACTACCGTTTCTTAAGTCCAAAAAAAGATTAAAAACTTTATCAAAAACTTCATTTTTTGCATTATTTAAAAAAAATTATACAGAAAAATATGTCAAAATATTATATATAATCAATTGCTTAACTTATTCCTAAGGATTTTCCTACTCTTTCACACATGAGTGATATATCTTTTAGCTTATAAAGTAGAAAATCCTTTCACTTTTCGTATATACATCTCGTTATATACTTTTTATATATAGCCAAATCCTTCATATTCTCATTGCTATTATATTTATGCAGATTTTCTATTCTTCATACTCTTCATAACAATATTTACTTCATTTTGTGATTTGCATGAAATTTGAAGGAAAATAATAAAAAAATTCTCTTCTTTTCAAACATTGTATTCAAAAAATAATTTTTTTTTACTTCCTTTAAGTCTTTTCTATTCTTCTTCTCTTTTACTTTTTTTTCATAATCTATATTACATCTGATTCTTGAAAAGCAATACTTTTTTGAATAAAAGTTTAGCAACAGTTAAGTTGAGTTATAATTAACATAAGTTTTTGTTTTGATATATTATCTGAAATTTGCATTTGAACTGATTTTGTGATAAGTTTGTCTTTTCTGTTGATCTAATTTTTGTTGATTTATTAGTTTTTAATGAGATATTAGAATAAACCAAATATTTATTTTTTCAAAATAATTTCCCTCTATTTGAAAACTACTGTATTTTTCAATATTTTTGAAATACATGTCAACTTAATTACTAAGTACTTCTTCCCTTTGAGTTATATATCAATAGTTTTGTTATACTTTTTTCAATTCAATATTTCTTCTTTACTGTATTTTATAATTTGATATTTCTTTTCCTGAAAGCATTGACTGTATAATAAATTTTATTTATTTAAGAAAAGAAAAGGATGAAAAAGAAGAGTATATTTTCCGTATCAATAAATTTTTTAATCAAATAATAACTTAATAAAAGAAAAATTTTCTCCTTGTTATCAATCAAATGACATTTTCAATAGTATTTTGCTTATGAAAAAATGAGTTTTTTTGCCAAAATTTTTCATAAATGAATTTCAGATACACTTATATTTGAATAATATAAAAAAAATATTTAAAAAATTTGAAACCCTCAATCTCAAATCGTCCAAAAGGTTTAACGCTTGTACTGATCTCAATAGTATAAAATCAAATTTATTCTTTTGTACAGTTTTTGACTAGAAATCAAAATTTAACTTATTATATATATTAATGCTATTTCAATTATTTTGTGAAAATATTGAGCTAATAAATTAATTTTCATCAAATTATTAGAAATTAATTTTTCAAAAAATACATTATTCAAAGCATTATCACGTACAGTCCAAATAATTGAATATTCAATTCTCATATAAAATAATAGTAATAATAATATTTTAAAGTTTACAGTTCTTTAGATTTCATTTGGGGAAAAAAGTTTCAAATGTTTCAAATGTCGAAAACAGGAATAATTTTTCAGAAGTTCATTGAAAAGTTCAATTGTCTCCTAAAAGACCAAAAAAGAATAGCTGAGTAAACAAATTAATATTTATGTGCAGTCTGGTTGATAGGAATAAAACAACTTATTTTATCATTTATTTCAGTTTTGAATCCAGTTATCCTAAAGTTTAAAATTTATATTAAAACTGGGGTTGAGTCAATATTTATAAAGACTTTAATAAAAAAAAATATTGAAAAATTATACGTGAATTTGATGTAGATGTTGTGAGTAGTTCAATAAATTATAATTTAGTAGATATAAGAAATAATTAGAAAATTTCAATTTTAAAATTTACAGTTTTTTTAATTTCATTCAAAAGCTATGAAACTTCATTCACAGAAAAAAAAATTTCAAATAAAAATTTTTTGCAAATTATACAATAACTACAATTTTTGATCAAAATCTTTATTACCAAAATATCATAAAAATTATTATTAATATTTTTTTTAATAAAAATAAAATTTCAAACAAACATCAAAACGGAAGTAAAAATCCTTTCATCAAAAAAGTCATGTAAACAAGAAGTCAACAAAACTATTATTATTCCCATATTATTGATGATAAGTTGACTCTCAATTATAATAAGACTTGTTTTTTGATTCCTAAGAGAAGCTGTCCTTTAAATTGATGTCAGAGTTAAATAAGTCCGCATTCTCTTAAGTCCTATCCCTATCTCTAACACACAAACTATAAACACATCACTTAATAAAGGATCTAAACTATAAGGTTTTGAAGTTATAATTCTGAGACTCAATTGTGAGAACTTCTGATTCCCTGAACTGAACTCTACCTCAAAGGCATTCAACAATTTATTATCCCTTTAACCGATTGCCTGGAATTTCATGTGCTTTAAAAGAGTAGGAAAAAAGACAAGTCTCTTATATATATAGCTTTTATCATCAATTGAGGTCTCGATAGAGAAAAAGAAGAAAAAAAGTTTTTCTTTACTTCTTATTTAATTTTTTTTTCTTATTTGTTATCTTTTTCTACTATTCTTCTGGAGCTATTTCTTTGTCTTTTTGCTGATGATTATGTTGTTTTTGCTGATGGGCTCTCGAAGAGTACTGAGAGTATTGAGAGCCAGAGATAGAGAAAAAAATTTATGTTTGGTTTTGAACTGAAAGCCTATGAGCACAACAATTAAGGAATAAATCAATTGACGAGTTAGTGATAGAGAGACGAAAAGTTTTTTTTACTGAACAGTTTTTTTCGCTGAACTCTTTTTTTTTATAGAAAACTTGATCTAAAGGTTGTGATTACGAAATAAGAGTTAAAAATAAATTGTTTTATGTTATCAAAAAATAATTTTCTACTTGTTTTTTGTTTTAAGCGTTGCAAATTTTTTAAGAGAATATTTGGACAAAATTTTTTATGTAAGAACTAGATTAAAAATAATGCAAGTTTTTTGTTATTGTTTCCACAATTTACAATTTTTGTTCATAACTTGAATTGTATATAAAGCTAATAGAACTTCTATACAGTTTGTAAGTCAAAAAAAATTTATTAATACTATATATGATATAACAATTTAACTGTTATTTCAAAATTTAACTATTTATCAAAAAAAGGAAAGTCTTTATTATATTCAATAAGTTCTGAACTGAATAATTAATTATTTTTGTGTTAGATTTCAATATGTTTAGAAAATTTGCTTAAGAGACTATAAATGAAACTATTTTTAGGTTTTAATTTAACTTTTTATAAAAAAAATTGTAATTAATTTGAAGACAATTAAAAATTTTTGAGCATGGAATGCATTTCCAATAGTTTAAACACTAATTATCTGTTGAACAAAATAATAATTCAATACATATTTGCTTTCAGTTCGTTAATCATAAAAATATTGACTATTCTTATCATTCATTATAGTCTTAAAATCTCAGTTGAAAACAAAGTTTTCAACAAAAAATTGAATTAATTAAAGAGATTCCGATTCAAAAATTTAGAAAAATTCTTGATTTAAGTAAAGATTGTTAAGAGTCTATTAGAACTAACAGATCAACTCTTAAATAAAGACAACAAAAACAAGTACACAATCAATAAATAGTGTTTAAGAGGCCTTTAAAACCCCAAAAACAACAAAAACTTATAGTCAAAGACATATTCCCAACAGATTATACCCAAAAACTCTTCTAAACAGAAATTCTCCTCTAATGAGACTTTACTGTAGTCAACATTTTCTTCTTCTTCTCATATAATTACAAGTCATTTACTCAACAGATATTCCACTTATGCGTCAAACGCAAAACCAAAAACCTCTTATGCCATATATTCCTAACTCTTCCTCTTCTCCAGAAGTAAAACCACAACATTTCTGCCTATACTCTGAAACTTGAAGACTCTTATGGTTCGCAATACAAACAAATATATGAGATGTTTGGTCACCAGATGTGTCCATTAAGTGCCAGTCGTTTATATGCTATGAGTCCCTATTGTTTTGCTACAAAATACAGCCCTTTCTCTCCTCCTCCTCTACAACAAACTCTCAATCATTTCCTTTTACTTCTCTATAAACGAAAACCGCTCCTAAACTCCAGAGCTCAAGAATCCGTTTCAAATTAATGGTCACTTCAAAATCAATAAAAGTTTTTGCTTTCAATTTCTAATTTTGAGCTTAAATTTCATTCCTTTGGAGGAAATTTGTAACCCTTTTAGAGATAGTTTTGGAATATTAGCGAAGAATTTATTTTTATAACTATTGTTTGGAACCAAAAATTTCTGGCTTTTAAGACAAGGGTTTGAATTCTTGTATCTGTTTTGTAGACAAAAGCCTTTGTTTTCACTGATTTTGTCTTAAATTTCAATCTTTTTCTATAAATGAATACAAATTTCTTGAAAACCTTTAACCCTTTTGTCAAGTCATAAATCTTTACCGAAAAGTATTTGATTTCTTTATTTTTGGCCTAAATTTCTGTTCTCTCAAAAAGAGTTTCTCTTTTTTCAGAGACAAAAATTCAGTCGAAATTAAGAAAATCTATAATAAGTATAAAATGCAAAATACTTTTGTCGCGCAAAAGGACTCATAAATGTGTCCGCGTTTCGGATTTCACCCAAAAGTTTTACTTCAGATATAATATGATATCTGTTTAGGAATAACTCAAGAATTTTAAAAGCTCTGAAAGAAAATCTAATTTTAGAAATAGGTTTTTGAGAAAAAAAGTTTTATATCTTTTGAAATTTTCTCAAAAGTTTGTGAAAAATTTTCTGTAACTCTAGATTTTAAAGAGATATTAGTTTTAGCGTTAAAACGATTATTATTATTATAACTATTATTATTATTATTACTGCAAATCTGAGCCAAAAAAATCGTTTTTATCCTAAATTTAAACTCAAGAAACGAATGCTTCGCAAAGTAGTCGAGGAATAAATATTTTGACTCTCAATAACTATAAAACTGAAACTTTTTTCTGTGAAAACACATGAGTTTAAAAAATTTGTTATAACACAAATAAAAGTATTCTCAGGTTTAGTTTTAAAAAGTTTAGTATTTTTTCGTTAACTCTTAAGCCATTATTGTTCGGATTCTGTGATATGATAGAAATTCTTTGTTTGAAAATTTTATAAAACAAATTTTGATATATCGAAAAAAATTTAAAATTCTTGTTTTACATAAAAATTCCATAATTCATACGTTTCAAAAAAAAGTTTAAGATATAATAACTCATGAAATTTTGATTACAGTTTGAAAACCTGTTAATCTCATTTTATTCGCCATTTCTTTATGTAATGGAAGAAAAATAATTCGCAAAACAATAGATTTATTGCAAAGATATTTCTTACAGTCTCTAAAGATGTTATTTTCCTATGAATATGAGTAATAGTAAAAAAATTAAGGGTTATTTACAAATACTGAAAACCAAAAGACAGAACAAAAGTGATCATTTCTCAATGCATACATAACTTAGTTAAAAGAAGTTAAGTTTTATAAATCATTACAGCTCTATATTTTCTATAATAAATTTTATAACAAGATCTACGAAATAATGCAAAAATTCATTGAAGTCATAAAAATCTTAGCTTTTTTCTTATCATTAAAACCAAAGAACATTCAAGAAAATTAAGACAAATATTTAAATCACTTCGATTTTAATACATTTTTTATGTTCTTACAAATTTTTATTCCTCAATCTCTACTACAATTGAATAAAATCCTTAAAAATTTGTCAATACTTTTCATAAATGACTTCAATCCTCATAAAAAATACCACAAAATTGATATGAATCCCAAAAAATCCTCAAAAATTTGTTGACCGAAAAAAACAACAAATAGACCTCAAGATTTTGGGCATTAATACCAATCATATTATGATATGATTACAACTATAATCTCGTATATATATTACTTCTCACACATCATTGAATACATTTATTACTAACTAAACTGTTGCCTCTAATAACTAAATCTTGTTATTTATCCATCAATTTTGTCCTCTTTTCCTACAATTTCTCGATCGGGTTTTCTCTCTCTCTTATCATAACATTTCATATCTCTTTCTATAACTCTCTATATATTTGATATAACACTAAAAGTATTACAGAATTTCTCTTTTCAACTCTCATAACGACGACTATCAGACTTGGAAAAGACTTTTGATGCGATTATCGCTTACTGTGTTGTGTAACCCAAGTGTCAAATAACTTATAGCCCTCTAAATGATTGATCAAATATCTTATGCCCTAAAAGTTATTCCCATTTATCAGAAAAAATCTATGCATTAGAAAAAAATGTTATATAACTTTTTAAACTACTTATTAATTATTAAATTTTTTTTATAATTGAGTTCTTATTTATTTTATTATTTTTTTCACTCTATTTTTCTAATCATTTTTGATTAGAAAAACTTAATGAAAACACAAATTAGTTCTTGATTCAAAAAAATGATTTAAACTGTAATTTAAACTAATCTTAAGTAATGAATAGATTTAGTTTTTCTTTGACATTGAATATTTAGGCCATCAATGGATTAGAAAAATATTCTCTTTCACGAGACTTTACTGTTTGATAATAAAAATGTAATTCAATTTATTAGTCATAGAAAACATTTTTTGAATGCCTCAAAACCCATAAAAATCAAAAACTCAATTAAAAGATTTTAATCCGAAAATAAAAAGAAATTTAACTTAAATTTGTATCAAATTTTTTAAATCCCAAAATCTTTCTAATCACTCGTTTTGACCATAAAAGGAGTTTTTGTGCTAAAAAACTTCTGGTTTTAGGGTAAAAGAGACAGAAAATATTATTAAGACTTATAGATAGAGTGCATGAGAAGAAATTTTCTCTTAATATTAATCATATTCGGGTTAATCATATAATATATATCTTTTTTTCTTATGCTCTCCAAGAAGTCAATGATAAAAGAGTGAGAGAAATAGTAAATAGAGAGAGAAATAGTAAGAGAAAAAAATCGTTACTTCTGTCCCGAAGTATTGCAAATAAATATTCTTCATATTATGGCATTAATCCGCTTAAAATTGATGCGAAATCAATTTGATTCAGTCTAGCATTGGCTCAGAATTCGGTCCTATCCTTAAGTCGATGCTATTTTCAACCCGTCTTTTAATCGCTTGAATTCTTTGCCGGTATTTGTATTTGAAAGTAGTGTTTGTTTTAGATGTTTCTCAGCAAAAAATTAAAATTTGAATATTTTTTCTGTTGTTAAAAGACCAGAAATTTTACAAAATTAAGTAAAAAAATCATTTTATGGATTTATTGTTCAAGAATAAGAAATATATTTTGTTTTTAAACAGAAATTTTCAAGAATTTTGATAGAAATCAGTTTATTATCGAAAAACATGAATAACATGAGAAAACTTGAAAATTATACTTATGTTTAAAATTTTTGCTCATTTTTCATATCTAATGAAAAATTTTTTTGAAGAAATTTATTCTGATTTTAATGAAATCAATGACTCATTTATTTAAATATTGTTTAAAATTTTGACATTTGATTAATAACTCGAGATTAAGTTCAAGGAAAAAATAAAATAAATCAGAATTAAAAATGAATTCAAGTACAGCAACAGTACTATCAGAAAAACAAAACAAAAAAGGCTAAACAACACTAATTACCTAAAAAAATAAAATAAATGCAACTCTTTTTTTCAAACAAATGCATTTCTAAACACATAGACCTGAAGAATAGGTTTTCTAACGAAAAAAAGAGTTTCCACATAGTTTTCAACAAAACGAGTGATATATTATCGCCAATTGATGGCACAGACCATAGAATTCCTGTTTTATGTTGTGTAATGTGTAGTGTTTTTGTGTGCGCTTTAATTTTTTTTTCTCACTCTCTCTTTCTCTTCTATTTCTTTTACTTTTCTCTTTCTCTCTCTCTTTAACTCAAAGCTCATGCTCTTTAGACCCTTAATAGTACTGTTGTTGATGTGATGTTTAATTAAGTTTATGCGACACTAATTTCAATTACATTTCTCTTCCATGCGATGTAAGTAAAAGTTTACGCTTTACTTTTTGCTTAAACGAACACAAAATTTTATTTAGTGTTTGTATACAGTTTTCTGTTCTCTTTTGCAGTTTATTTTTAATGTGGCATTAGTTTTAGTTTTAAAAATTTTTGAACTCATTTTCTTTAAAACATCCATAAATTTGTTTAAAAATTTTTATAATTTGAAACATTTTTGCATTTATTTATATGAATTTTTCAGTTGAGTTCTATTGAAACGCATAAATTAAATGCAATTTTTAATAAAACTAATTATTTTATTTATGTTTCAAAGAGTTTTACTGAAAAATTTGGCAAAGCTTATAAGAAATTTTGAGTTCAATTTTTATTGAAACGCATAAATTAATTGTAATTTTCAATCGAAACTATCATTTTGTATGTGTTTCACATAATTGTGCGAAATCAATAGGAATTTTTCAGTTCAACTCTATCAAAACACATGAATTAACTGTAAATTTCACTTAAAGCCACTATTTTATATCTGTTTCAAAAAATTCTCCTAAAAATTGTGCAAAATCTATAAGAATTTTTCAGTTGAATTCTATCAAAACACATGAATTAACTGTAAATTTCATTTAAACTACTATTTTATGCGTGTTTTGCGAAATTGTGTTCAAAATATTTGCAAAAGTCTATCAGAAATACTTTGAATTTTGTCGAAACACAAAATAAATGCTTAACTGAAAAATTTTGTACTCAATTAAAGCTCTAATTTTCTCTTATGTTTTGCGTGAATTCATTTATCGTTCAATTTTCTAAATGAAAAATTATAATTAACTTTTAGCTGAAGAGAATTTTTTTGTTTTCTTTAATGAATTATTTGTTCAGTGATTGCATAATAACTCACTTGATATTAAAAATTAGGTGTAATTATTAAATACAGGAAAATATTTTTTTTCTTCTTATTTAAAACTTGAAACAAAAATGATTGATTGACTACTTCTTTGCATTAAAAGCATCTTTTGATTCATAGCTTAATTGTAATGAACTAATTATTTTTTGAAAGTTTTCAATCTTTTTTAAAAACCAGAACAATTAGTTCTTGAAGTCATTTCTAAAACTGATTGATAAGTACTTCAAAAGTACTTAAACTATAATTTTATCCTTAAATATTTTACATAAAAATTACTTTTTTCTGGTTTTGAAGCAGAAAAAATCTATTTTTTTTTGATGAGAGAATAATTTTCAGCTTTCAAGAGAGATATATATAATGACAGTATAGAAAAAAATCTTATTTTTATCGTTAAATCCCTTCTAAAAATCGATCATAAAATGTAATTAAATTCACAGATAAAAAAAATTTTATCCCGAAAACCATTATTTGATTCAATATTTTGCTGTTATGTGGATATCAGCGCAAGAGAAAAATATTGTCACACCTGACGCTTTATATATTAATTATACTTTCATCAAAAAATATATATTACTTATAAGACATATAATAGTGTTTTGATATCAAATATATATATAAGTTATAGATATATCTGAAAAATCACTTCCAGAATATTTTTTTCTCACTCCTGATTATCGCTTTGGAAAAATTTTTTTTCTTACCATTTTTTCTGCCTTTACTCCTTATATATATGAAATATGATTCTCTTCCGAAAAATGACAACTGGGGAGAGACTGAAAGAAAAACATTAAAGATATTTAGCGATTTGTGAGTCTTTAGGAGTGAGAGAGAAAAAGATGAGCGAAATATATATTGTGTGTGTGTGTGAGAGAGAGAGAGAGAGATGTGTATTGAGAGCAGAAATGATATTAAAAGCTAAGAGTTAGAGATTTTGATATAGAGTTGAAGTTAAGGTTGAAATACATAACAATTTATAAGCATTTCTTCGTTTCCTCTAATGGTTGACTACTTTTTTTTCTCTATCATTGCTTTTGATTTGTTTGATTGAAATTAAGTCAGAAATAAATTTTTCGTCTCATTTAAGTCGAAATTTAATTTTTTTACTTTCTAACAAAATATATATTCAATTAGTTATCAGAAAAAAAGTTTTTTTCAGTCATTAATGAAACAAACTTTTCTATTCTCTTATCTCACAGTGTATTAGGTATTAAACTAATGATATGAACATTAATTAAGTTGTATTTTATTTCGTTCTCTCGATTAGAGTTTCGGAATTATTTTTTATGTGTTTTTTGAGACAGAAATAAATAAATTGTTTTTTTCTGCTTTTTTTCTATTTGATTGTCGTTAAAACGTTTTTTGAATGTCTTATGTCTTGATCTATAAGTAGTTCTTTAGAGAAGAAGTAAAGGGAGAGAAGAAAAGAAATAAATAAAAGGCTTGAAAAAAAGTGTGGCTTCAAATTCTGGGCGATTAGGGGTTAATGGGTTAGAAAAATAGTGCACAGAATAAAACAGAATATTAGCTCAAAAGAAGAAGAATTTGATTTAAAATTGAGTTACAATTCATTCATTCTCTATATCTCTGCTGTTCAGCGAATGAGAGAACAAATCAAATATAAGGAGTTTTTTTGCTCTTCTTATACCTAATAATAAATTTGTTATAAAGCGAAAAGTTATTTGTGACCCAAAATAAATAATAACTAATCGCTTGAGAGGAATAAAAACTTAATGTTTAGTAATTTTTCTTTATTTTTTTCTTCTTTTACAGTAAGACATAAGAAGAAGAAGAAGTTTTTTGAGAATCACATGAATTAAGAGCACAGAAGAGACAGGAATTGAATGCACAAAATTTGATCTCTAGTAGAAGTTGAAGAATAAATTCTGTAGGAATCGGATTCTCGGCTGAAGAATAAGAAGAATTTTTTGTTGCCTTAATTTTAAACTTTTAATAAACGAATGGATTTTTAAAGTGAAGTTTCGATTAAATGAAAAAACTATGAAATAGAGAATAATTAGTGAATATTTTTATTCTGGATTTTATTATATATATTTTTCTTTTGGATATTTAATTGACTGGAATCTGAATTAAGAGTTAGCAATGATTTGCCAAAACTGTTTAAATATTGTGTTCAGCATAACTTGTATCACAACTTTCTGGTGCCTAATCAACGCTCAAAGTACTGGTAAGTCTCAAATTAAATTAATTTTTAATCTTTTTCGAATTTTATTCTAAAAGATTAATAACAGGAAAAAAATTAGCAAAGATTAAATTTTTGACCCGAAATTTGTAGAATATTATCGTAATATAATTGAGGAATTTCTTAAGGAATTTTTTTTTGATTTAGAGCTAAGACAAAAAAAATCGATCTCTTGATTAAAAATATGAATTAAATTTTATGAAAAAATTAAAAATTTTAGTGTTTAAAGTAAAGCACTTGAATTTCTTGACTCCAATAAAGTAAATATTGATTAGTTTTTAAGTCTTGAAAAAAGTAAATTACAAATTATTAAAGTTTGAAGAAAAAATTCAGATCAGTGCACATAAAATTTTTCTAATGAAGAACAGTATTTGCGGCAATAATTAAGTACAAAACTTAATCAAAATTCAGTTTCGATTAAGAGAAAGAAAATTTCAATTCCTTGATTGTTAATATTGATTGTTGAAATTTTCATCAAAATATAGCAGAAAGAAAATTTTGCCTAACAATAAAAAAATTACAATATTTAAGAAGCCATTAAATTTAAATCAATCAACAAAGTTTCTACTGATATTTAGGTCTTCAACAAAAAAGAAATTTACAAATAATTACAGTTGAAAGAAAGTGTTTATCATTAAATATGAATTTTTTTTTTGCTGAAGTGTTAACTTCAATAAGTGAATATCAAAAATCTATCAAAATTCTGCTCTGATTTTGGGTCAGAACAAAACGTTTTCAATCTTTCGATTCCGAAATACTAATTATTGAAAATCTAAGAAATAGTAGAAACAAAAAAAAATTACTGAACATAAAAAATTTAAGAATTATACGATATTTAAAAAAATAATCTGTCTGTTACTTGAGTGTCGTCCCCAATGAACAAAATTTCATTCGATAAATGAAACCGAGAAAATTAGGTTTTTAAATAATTACAGATTAAAGAAATTCTTAAACATTGAGTGTGAATTTTTTTTGCTGAACTATTTATTTCATAATTTTGAATACAGAACTGAATAAAATTTTTGCTAAGATTTCAAATATTAAGAGAAAATATTTCCCAACTCTTGATCAGTAATTTTGATTATACGAGAGATACTCATCGAAAAAACGTAATAAGACGAAAAATATTTTTTCTAAGAGTAAAAACTATATAGATTAATGGTTTCTTTCAATACTTAAGTTTAAATAAAAGAAATTTGTAAACAATTACAGTTTTTAGAAAAGACTGTATTATTTAAATATGAAATTTTTTCTGATACATACTTTACTTATAACTAAATGTAAATCTGAATATTTACACTTGGATTTCGTGTTTAATCAAAATAAGTTCCATCTCTGGTTTGAAATTAATCAAAAAATAGAAGGAGTATAAACATCTAATAATAATTTTTTGAATCAACAAATTTGAAATATTTAACTTTTCGATCGATATTTGTATCTTAAAAAAAAGAAGTTAAAAAATAATTACAGTTTGCAAAAAAAATAAATATTTTTTAACGTTAGAACATTTTTTTGCAGATTATCAAAATTGTGCTTTGATTTAAAGTTAAACCGAAACAATTTTGTAAAATTAATTATTAAAATTCATGAAAAATAACAAAAATATTATAAATGTCAGTTTTTTAAACAAGTCATTAACATTAACAATTAGCCCAACCAACAAAATTTCAAATCGATATTCAGGTCTTATAAAAAAGAAATTTACAAATAATTACAGCTTTAGAAATGTCTCAATTATTAAATCTTTTGCATAAATTTATTTTAAAAAAAAATCTTAACTATGGGACAAAATTTTTAATTCATACAGAAAAATGTAAAACGATTTGATATTAAAGCCTCGATTAAAAAGCTTTTGACAAACTTTTTTTTTATGCCGACTTTCAGGACATGACCCAAATTCTGTGTTAATCACATAATTATTATTTTGATATCAATAATCAAATGCATGTTTAATAATTCAATCATAAAATTAAGTAATTTATAATCCCATTAAATGACAGAATAAACTAATTCCTAACAAACAAATCGATCTCTTTATGAGATATAACAAAATCTATTACATAATAAAACAGTTTTCTCGAAGGGATATCTTTTTCTTTAATCAATGGGAAAATCATATAAATAACTAATTAGTTGAGAATTTTTTACTCCACATGGCTATCAATAATAATATTTAGTCTTATTAAGAGATCTGAAAAAACTTTTTTTCAAACTCATGACAACTGAATTATAGATTATTTAAATCGAGTTCACGTTAGGTATAAAAGCTGTAAAATGAAAGAAATTTTTTTTTCTTTATTTTGATTGATTGCCAACTTTCCCAATGATGTGAACAACGATTTTCTTAATATGTATATTAGGTTATATGACATTAATTGACATCAATTTTATTAGAAATTGTAGTAAGAGATGAGAGAATAGAAAAATTTTATGAAGAATTTTCATAAAAAAAATTAAATTTTTTACTAATTCTACACTTAAGAGAAAAATTCATAAGTCTTGACTTCAAAAATTAGTTAACATTTTATTAGACCCAAAAATAAGTTTTCAATTTGTGATCATTAAAACAACTAATATTTAAAATCTTATATACAGTTCTCACATAAATAATTTTAACATTTGATCAAAAAAAGAAATTAATGGATATTTTAATTTCTTTGAAGGTTTAGTACCGCAAAGATTCGAAATAGAGCCGAGCGATAAGACAGCAATAGTTGGCGACACAGTTATACTTCCGTGTCGTGTAGTCAACAAAGTCGGAACACTTCAGTGTAAGTCTTAATTCTATGGTTTGATTACTTTTATGATGAGAAAATTTTTTGGTTCCGTTTTGTTACAAAACAAAATCAATAATTTTCTCATAAACTCAATAAACACGGAATGATTTTTTTCACATGAATTTCAATTAATTGTAATTAATATCTGAATAAATAGGGACTCGCGATGGTTTCGGTTTGGGAACAGATCGTAGTCTGAGTGGGTTTCCGAGATATCAAATGATTGGTACCGACGATGAAGGTATTGATAAATTGCAATCCATTATAAACTTAACACAACGATTAAGTTATTATCGAAATTATTTTTATTAAAGACTTAACAATGACTTAATAATAATGAAAGTCAGAAATGCTAAACATTTTCTTTTCTTTTAAATTTTTTCTATTTCTTAAGGCGATTATTCTCTGCAAATCTCTTCGGTCTCACTCGAAGACGACGCAACATTTCAATGTCAAGTCGGG
>JAQIWZ010000686.1:0-16680 GCA_034697245.1 Malaconothrus monodactylus | reverse complement strand
AAACTCAGAATCACAGCTTAACTACTGCTGCATTGACTTAAGTTTGAACTATAGGATTAAATGTCTCGCCAAAAGTTGAAAATTAACTAAAGTTTAAATTCATTAATTACTTTGTTTTTAATGTTATTAAAAAATCAGAGTTTATGGTCTTTTTATGATCAGAAATCCTTAATTAGAGTAATGGAAAACATGAGTAAATACTTTTATTTGGTATTTATCGCAATAAAATTAAGTTTATTATTGCACAAATTGAATCGTAAAATTTGTCATTTTATTTTCTAAATCATTAAATTGACAGCTAATTGACTACTTAATAGAAATTATCATTACAAACATCAATAATTGTTCATATGAAACCTCAAAATTAGAATAAATGACAATATCTATTAAAATACTGTATCTCAACACTTAAGCGCTAATTCGTATTCTATTTTGAATAATTCAAATTATTTGAAATATCATGAGTTTCACTGAAGTGCGAAATACGCTTAACAATCATATTGAATATTAGAGTATAAATTGACAATAATTATTCAAAATGACAACATTAAGAATTTAGTTCACTTTCCCATTCGGTCACTCAATCGTAATATAAATATTATATTTGTTGGAAATATTTGTATTCAAAAATCAAAATTTTATTTGAGTCTCAATTTAAACATTTAATAAATAATAAATTTCAGCAAATAAGACATAAATTGCAGAAAAAAATTCGAATTAGAAAATGAATTGTAATTGCAATTAATTAAATAAGTCATAAATTGAACTCAAACACTAGAATCCATCCAAAGCTTTCACTTTGATTGCATGAAATAGTATTAATTTTGATTTACGTATAGATAGCAAAGACAAAAATTGAAGGTAGTGTTAGTTTTCCTGTTCGTTTTGCTGCCAATTGGCGACAAAATAAACTTGAGATAAATTACATTATGATATAAAATACGTGAATTATAAGGAGCTGCAAACGTTCTCTACAAATAGTGTAATTCTTTATAAGATGGTTGAGTTTTGATTGTTTATTACCCGTTCGAGCGTTTCTCAACGGCCCGAAAATCCGGTAACCATTAAGTTTCAAACCGTCGCCAAAGAAAATAAATAAACAAAGCTTTTAAATTGCATTTCTTGATTATTCCCTTTTTAGCTCAAAAAATAGTACAATTTCTTTCTTAAAATTATTATTGGAATTGAAATATTGTTTGTTAGTCAACAAATTTAATGATTAATCGACGGCTAAAATGATTTTTATAATAACAAATTGAATCATTGATGAAATTAAGTGAACGAATTGGGCTAAATATGAAATGACTGAATAAAGGAATGCATTCAATGCTCTTCGACACAAACGTATGACTATTAAGAGCAAGTCGTGATAAAGCAGTCATTATTTATCGACGACATTCCCAAACCAATGATATACTTCTGAATAGTTTTGATCACAAATGATAGTTCTTTCGCACATTTGTTAGCTTTTATTTCACGCATACTTGAATATAAATATAAAAAGCAGTGATTTTCTCTGTCCATTAGACTTTTATTTGCAGTCATAACTTGTAAGAAATTTGAAAAGTATAGCTTTTTAGAGCCATAAATTCATTAATAATTTAGAATGTGTTAAGTAAGATAAGTCAGTTTACTTTTTTTAAATTGACAAAAAACATAAAATACTTTATGCATTTTGAGCTCTGAAAAGCTTAACATTATTTATTTATTTATTTTAGTCACCGTAAGCATCAATTTAAGAAAGTTTTGATTGTAAAATATGTTTTAAACTCTAAATTACATGACTGGAGGAAATGATAGCTTTATCTTAACTTATATTCACGAAAGTGTTTTCAATTTGTTACTTAAAATCGTGTTAATTTTTATACAAAAGCAAATAATAGTATGCGAAATATTTTTAGTTTCGTATAATGAACCCAATGTTAAATATGTTTGGAATAATAGAGAAAATAAGTCAATTATTTTAATATAGTTATTATACGAGCGTAAGTATAAGTGTTAAAAATATCATTGCAATAAAATTCTACTATCGAAAAAAAATGTTCGCCTAATTTATTCGACTAACGAGTAATTTAGATCACTTGCTATGAAGTACTTTCTCTCATGATTATAATTGCCTCAAAGCAGATCTCATCAAATATTGATGATATGAGAGTGACAGTAGTAAAGACGGAAACATCAAATGCTACACAATGTTGCCATCGTGTTAATTATTAATGAATATTGCGGCATATATTTATACCTTAATCTACTATTACTGTGTATTTGCTGCAAATGCGAATCATTTTCACGTTTATGATATGAATATAAGGCTCTCCTATTTTATTCCCAAATGATCTCCTGGTGTTCACTTCTATCAAATCTATGGTTAGTCGTCATCAGAATTATACATTTTTACATTAAGCACAATTGAGTAGTTGATGGCAACCACATACATATCTCTATTTAATATTCAAAAGGCATTTATATATTCTCATTACATCCAATTTTACTTTGTATTTCACGAATATATCAGTAATAAAAATGTTTGAATAAATAAATTTAGCATTTAATAAATCGATTATGTGCTGATCTGTTGATACAACAAATAAGTATTAATCAAGTTTGTTGAGAAAAAATCATAAAATTTCACAAACAAAAAACTTACCGTTTATTCAAATTTTGTTTTGTCTTTGAGGCTAAAACTGTTATTAAAATATAGTCATTATTAGGTGACCAATAAGTTTATTATATTTATTCAAATTTATCATTATTAATATTCAAAGTATGCTCTAATATATTGATTCCCATAAGTCCTCATAACTATTATACGTATAAATGAATAATTTGGTAACTCCTGTACTTTATATAATTTGATGGCTTATGTAATATAATATGGTTTCGAATGTTGTCTTAATTACAAAACGCAATGCAAACTCACTTAACATACGCCGTGTGTATGATATAGCAGTAAATTAGTATAACATTGTAAAAAATTATACTTTGACGGCTTTGTGTGGCTTTATTAAATAGAGTAGGTGTGACCCGAACGTGATATCATGTTAATTTGTGATACTGTTATAAAATATTGTTACCAAAGTTTTGTTCGTAATTACAAACTCATAGATCTCATGGGACTATCAACTCATTGGATTGGTTCAAGTTTTTCAAATCAAACTCAACAAAAATGAAGATTATCTCCAATACAATTATTATTATGAATTACACGCTTTAAATTTAATAAAGAACTTATCAATCGAAATAAATCCTTTTAATAATTGTTTCAATTCATGTAATACTTCATTACACAGTCTGTAATCTCTAAGATCCTTAAATTGTTTCAATTATATATTTAATATTCTTCGAAAATATAGATTTGTGAACAAACCTTGCGCTCCTTCGGAACCAGATTATTGTATAGTACGAATTCAGAAGCTTTCAAATTTTTAACTAATTTAATTTATAAATAAAATATGAAAAACTGTAATTATTAAATAATTGTGCATTATTTCATTCAAGTTAAAAATTCAAATAAAGTCCAAACTATTCTAAATATAGGTCTATTCAATAATAAAGTTATTTAGAGATTAACAACAAGAACAAGAATAAGATTTTAATTAAAATGTGGTTGATTTGACTCATATGTTTATTCTCATTTTTATTCAACTTGTAAACCGTGTACTGTACTGTTTGCGTGGTTTTATAATTTTGTGGCCTCTTATACGAGTCGGCATTTAGCTTATAATAAAGTTTTTGTTATAAAAATACCGAAGACTTTTATGTTCTCATAAATCCTTAAGTTCTTATGAAATTAAAAAAGATACTATAATTTTCTTAATTGCGAATAAATCTTGAAATTAAACAACTTCATTCCATAACAGGACTTAATCTTTCTTTGAGAAAATACATTTCCAAATTTTTTTCCGTCGTCTTTCAAACTTTGAGGAAAATTTTGAATTCAGTCGATTAAATATCTCATTTAAATCAAGTTTATTTAAGAGTTTGCTGAGTAATAATAATTAGATTGCCATAAAATGAGAGATTGAAAAGTTATAATGAGCTTAATTCAAGAAAACTTTTGAAAAAGCGAACTCTTAAATAAATCACTCTTGAGATAAGTTGCAAAAAGTTTTTAGTGATATAATATTTTGATTAAAAATAAATAAAAGTCCTTCACATATTTTTCAAGAAATAAATTTTATTTTTGCTCAACAATAAAAAATGAAATATTGATGTAATATTCTATGTTAATAATTGCCATTTTAGTTGAAATACTGTATAAGTTATCAAGTTTTCTCATCTGCCACAGCAATAAATTACTCGTTTTGATTAATCTAGCATTGATTAAGGGCTCATACAATATTAAACTGACTGTATGAACACATTTATGTTAGTTGTAATCTCACTCTTGCATTTTTGAAAAATGAAAAATGCACATAAAACAAATGATTAATGATTTACTTTGCAGTTGTTTTAATGTTCAAAAAGAATATGAAATGCTAATAGAAAACTAGTTTATATTAAGTATATCTGCAGTACTATTCAGTTGAAAAAACTTTATGATAGGGCACATTAAATGTGATTTGAATTCAGAAGATAGAGGCACAAAAATATCATGAAAAGAATGAGCGATATGTTTGAAGTACACAATGTCAGCGATACTGATTGATGACACTCGCCATAAGTTTGTTAATAACAGTTACTTCCTTTTGAAAGTATCGCCCAAACAACAAACATATCAGTCAATATCTTTTTGACCGTAAATGTCACTATGTATTCAGAAATACTTCTTTACTCAGCAGGTGTTTTGAGTTATAGCATACGAATATCGGATATAAACATTTAATTGCAAGTATTTTATCAGCTATTGGTTAAAGTTTATGAATGAGCTAATTATAACTTAATTTAGTCAAATGCACAAAATTATTCAGAAGTAATAAAACATTAAAACTTTAATAAAATTAAGTTTATCTGAGAAATGCTTTTAAGTGCTGCAAATAATTTTACAAATCAAATTCAAATATATTATCAACGATTAATCTTTAAAAAAGTAATTTGAATTATAGAGTCGCTAATATTTTTTTATTGATATTACCCGTAATTAATACTTTAAAAGACTTTATGTCCTTTTTTTTATCTTCTTAAGAACTTATCTTTAAGTAATTTATAAGTCAACTATTAAATTACAAAAGGCATTGCCCTTTAAATAGTGATATAAGTTTGTGGTGTCAACTAAAGAATGACTTATATCGCAATTAAGCGATCAGTTTTAAATTTGGCAAAAGATTGTCATTCATTCGTCACATCTTCTCTTACTTAATAGATGAAAATGTGATTTAATGGCATAAGTTGAGTGAAGATGATTTAGAAATAACGATCATTGCCAAGAAATGATTATCACTGTATTTGACATGACTTAAAAATGGTGGATGACTGATGAAAGGCCAACAATCAATCAAAGTTTCTGACCTCAACTGCGCCGCTGAAAGTCGCGCACTAGTAGTTTAGAATGAATTTTTTCTAACTCTGTTGGGCTCCAGAATGAGAAACATATGCAATTGAAATACTAATGGAATTGCAATATGTGTGCAATAAGTATTAGGCGCTCATTAATCATATTCTGTTGTAGCGAAAAAAGTGGCGAAACTCGAGTTTAGCTGACAGTCGTTGTGGAAAAGAGAGATGAACTCATGTCGTAATTTTAGCATTTAATGATTGATGGCTCATAATGTTAGTGGTCTGTGCTCTCAAATGTTCACAACATAACTACCAGATCAGTAGTCTTTTCTTGATTCGTAAAGTTAAGTCTTACACTCTTATACATCACAGTATTAACTGATTAGTGATTAAATAGAAGACTTGCTTTCTTTAAAACTCAATCTTCATATTTATATCAAGCCCTCAGAGCCTTGTTTTTTGAAAGATAAAAATTGAGATAATAATGAATTTTGATCCGAACCCATACAAACTTATCTTTTATTCAAGAGTAAAATGATATTTGAAGCAATTCATCAAAAATTGTTGATGTGCTGAAAAAAATTAATTTTTTGTATCTTTACAGTAAATGTTACCGAATGTCCAAATATGAGCCAACATTTAGGTTTACATTTTATATATAAATACGTAAAATAACATGACTTTACCCTTGAAAGTAAGATTGAGTTTCAAGCCTTAGTCTAAATGTTTGTCAGTTAATCATTAAGATTGCATTCTTTCTCAGCATAAATGCTCTATTTTCGACGGACGCTTTAGTCTTCAACCCATAAATGGCAAATGGGAGAAGATGGTAAATGCTCGACAACAGATGTTGTCAGCAATCAATGATTGGGAGCGCAAGTGAGGAGAGTTTGTAAAGTGTATTTCTCCTAAATTGAGAGTGTGTTATGTTAGGGCATCTCATGTTGAGATATTTTATTGCTATCAAGTGTGTGTTGCCATCAACTATGTGTTTACTTTTAATGATCATTGATGATGATTATGAGCGATGAACCAATTCATTCCAAGCTGTTGTTATCGCAGACATTTATGAAATTAATTTTATATAAGATTATCATTTAGCAAATGTTAACTTAAGTCTTACTTTAGTTTTTAGTTTGAATCCATTCTTTGGAAAATATTTCTCAAAATTAACAATAAAAAGGAATTTAAAGTTTAGTGGGACTCAAGCCTTTGTGAAATGCACTTATTTTGACTGTTAGATTAAGTTGAATCTAATAAAAACTTCTGGCGCGACATTTGAAAGATCTTTTGAATACAAATTAAATTAATTCATTCCGATATTTGAAACTATTGTATACAAAATTTGATTGACTGGAGCTCGTGATGAATATCGTGAATTTGATAAATGGCAGATATTTCTATTCTGGTGGACACATGTGTTTTCTATTAACTAAAACACAAACATCATCGCGAGTGAAGAGTTAAAGAGGAAAAGGAGAACAAGCGATTGGCAATAAGCTGAGAGAAAGCCTAAACCAGTAAACCTAAACCTAAAATAACTTGAAACAACTAAGAATGACGTTAATGGTATAGTTAATGGTTATCTAAGCATTAGTGCACTTAACTTGCTCTAAAACTTGTAGCTCTGAGTTTAGCAATAAAACAACAATTATATCTTAAAACTTCGCTCAATATTTACCCAATTGTTAACAACACATTTTGAGGAATTTTCAATTCAACCAATTTTTAAGAATATTCTTAAGTTATTTGTATGGAAAAAGTATGGTATTGAATAAATGAAATATGTTTTGAACATTATTCGAATTTTAAAAATGCAATTCTTTTTTATTGTGATAAATAAAATATTTGAGAAACATAACAATTGAATTCTAAAAAAGTGAGTAACAAATCAAAGTCGAAGCAATGGAGAGATAAGTTGTTATTGCGTCTGAAGGTTCGATTGTTGGCCGTTATTCAGTAGTTATTCAGTTGCCCACATATTTCGTAGAGCCATATAATACAAATGGTTTCTCTGTCAGACCCCCACTGATTTCTCTATCATAAATTTTTCTGTTCGCTTTGAATATATGCCACGATTGTTATGTATGGTAACAAACTTTTTTGTGTAGTGAAAAGCACTTTCGCAATTGGCATATTTTTTCCTCTTTTAAGTCCATAGCGTTTGTCCCAATGACACCTTATTTCCAGATTGTTTTGTCCGAACTTCGCATACATTCATTTATGCATCGATGCACACCATGTGAGGCACTACAGCCGTCGTCGACCCCATACTGAGTGAACATTCATTTTTCAAATTTTTGATGTCTTGTGTTCTTCACCGCCTTCTTAGGAGATGCCACACATTACGTAAGTTAAGAAACTTTTCTAATTATACTTTCCTTGAATTAAACATTAAGTTGGAATAATCATTAACTCATTTAATGGAAAAAGTTTAGGGATTCAAAAATAAATGGTTTAACTCAAAACTTAGAATAGAAATTGATAGAAAAAACTTGGAAACTAATTTCACTGAAAATGCTGGGGAACTAAAGACTTGAAACCACTAAAAGAATTGGAACGTAATGTATTGTTGAGTAGATGTCAAAGCAAGACATAGCCAAATGTCAGCAGCAGTCATGGGTTGTCAAGTTTTTCAATATGATCACCTGAAAGGAACAACTTTTTCGCTTTTTAGACACTTTACAATCCAGTAAAGCGAAAATACATTTGTTTCACTTTTGCACACAGTTGTGGCACATAAGCCAAAAGAGTCTTTTTCTTATTGATATATATTTTCCCACTCAAAAGAAGATAAAATGTTTTCTCCACAAGTTAATGATTGTGAGATTGAAATCACGGTTCAGATAATTTTTGCCATCACTTTGTATGAAATGTACTTCATTTTGTTGCAAAACTTCTTTCCCAATACAATAAATATTGAGCGTAAAAATATATTTTCTTTCAAGTAAAAAAAAGCAAAAATAAATAAATAAAAAAGAAACTTGATTTAAGACTATAGTTGAAACAAATATATAATAACAATAAATTTTTTCTTTCTATTAAACGTCAGCTTCTTTAGAAAGTTTCCTAAATGTTGTAGTCTTTACGTGATATTTTGAATTGAGCCTAAATTGTATCCTTTACTTATTTTCGATGTCATTTGTCTCAGTTGTGGCCAAAGTCAGAGGACTCGTTGATGGCAAAGAGGGGTTTGTTTAAGAGTGTGAAAGGGAGAGAAATATTTAGAGCTTCGAGTCTAACTTTGTTAAATTATAGTAAAGTAAGTGAATTGCCTCGAGTTAACAAATGTTAGTCATAAATCTAGAGAAGTGAGACACTTAAACACACATTTCACATTTGTGCCTTTCTGGTGGCCAATATTTTTATGTTTGGTCGTATATGTCAAATACTAGTACCAGTCATATCATATATAACATTTTTGTGACTTTCTGTTAACTACTTTGCTTCTATTAGTCTATGCCGTACTTCTGTTTTTCAGTTAAGTTATAAGGAAAGAGAGCAAAGATTAGTGAATTCACCGCACAATTTATGAATATAGCCTATTGGCTGACATGCAGAAAAAATAATAAAAGTAATACATTCGGTGAACAGAAAATTATTGCATCCATAAAGTAGCTAAAAGTCACACAATGCATGATTTATTGTTATGTTGCTAACTATATGTATATGTACTGTATATTGCATTACATCCATTTCAGATTACTTTTTCTGGTTTATATGGAAGTGAAATAAGTTTCTTGTTTTTTAGTTGTTTCCAACAAATTTTCTGCCCGAAAAACTTGTGAAAAGCAATTAATAAAGCAATTTCTTATTTTGTAAAAATACTCTAAAGAAACATAAATCAAAAGCTTTTAAAAAATATGTCCAAATATAACATGAGTTGACTACTACTGGTATATAATGTTAAATAAATTTAAATTCATTTGTTAACAACATTGCGCTCAAAGTTCACGGCATATAATAAAAATGATCCGCGAGTCATGTCATTTGCATTTTTATGTTCGGCAGTTTTATTCAAAACATAAATTTTATGATAGTTTTATTGAATTATATTAAAAAAGTAGAAAAGTCTGTGACATAAAAAAGTATTCACTTATTTTTTATTATTTAACTAACGTCTATAATTTTCTCGGCACAAACATCAAAACTGGACATTAACTTTGATCATAAAACACAATAAGTTTTTATATTTTATAGCTGTCATGCATTATTTTTCTCAAACAATATAACTTATATTTTCTATTCTTGATTTTCAGTAATAAACTATTTTATTGTAATGACAATAATTTCGTGATAGTTGGGCACAAATAACTCATATAAAGGGAAGTACTGCTTTTGCATGCATTAAATAAATGGTTAAACGTAAAAAATGTTACAACACCGACATAAAAATTTCATTTTAACGCTTTGGCAGTTAAGTTATTAAAGTCATAAAAGAATATCAGTTAAGAGTTTTTCAATTGGTATATAAAATTTTAAGACAACTTAATTCGCTTGTTTGAAAAATCCACAGTTGACTCACAGCTAAATTTTTTTGCCTTAAGCAGTGATTGTAACCACTTTAACATATATTCATATTATTCTATTCAATTTGACAGTTAAAAATTAATTACTTCGATAACCTTTAAGCGAATTCTTTTGTGTTTTTTATTAGTTTGTAAATTAATATTTTTTAGCGATTAAATAAAACATCTTTTCTTCGAATTGAAGGAAAATTTTTTTATTGCGAAACAATTAGTGATTTTTAAGAAATAATAGCAATAATTATATATATTTACAAAGATTTATGATAGAATATTTTCCTAAGATCTAGTTTTTTGTTCATTTAAATCATTTTCATACCAATGTTTGATTAGGACTATTAATAATAATAAATTAATTCAATTAATAAATAGTTTCTATTCTCAACAGTTGAAATTTAAAGGTGAAAACTTTAAGCTATTTCAATGCTATAGCCTTTGAATGAATAATTCTGAGACATAATTGCTGATGAAATTATTTGGAATTAATTTTGAACAGTTGAAAATCTCATTTTCATTGAAACTGTTAGTTTGAAGTACAAAATTCTCAAATGGCTTTCAATGAATTTGCTTTTCTCTGTACAGAATTTATTATAAATAATATATATTATTTTGAATGAAATTTCAGCCAATAAGTTGATAATTATCTGTAAGCCTAAGAGCAGCTCTTAATAATCTGTTTTAAACACATTCATTAAAACACATATAATGTCATTCTTATTCAAAGATATTTCAAACTAAATGATGGGATTGCACGCATTTTACATTTATTATTACTATTTAATAGTTATATAATGGAAAATATTCAATTAAGAGTAATTAGAATCAATAATTACTAACAAGATAAAGACA
The DNA here is from genome assembly GCA_034697245.1 of Malaconothrus monodactylus. Lineage (NCBI taxonomy): Eukaryota > Metazoa > Arthropoda > Arachnida > Sarcoptiformes > Malaconothridae > Malaconothrus > Malaconothrus monodactylus. Next base: position 5,869 of record JAQIWZ010000686.1, on the reverse strand, counting down.
AAGATAAAATTGAATCACAACTTATTAGTTAAACTTTTAAAAAATTATACAAATTTATTCGAAGCAGTTTAAGTCGAATACTGATGAAGTAAATTGTTTTTTGATTATAGTTTCAAATAATAATAAGCCTTTAATTAATAATTTAAATGATACTAAAACTTTGAGTGGAATCGTTTGCATCCTTTACAATTTAACATTAACAAAATGAGAATTAACAATTTTTTGAGTGATATTAATGCTAAACAAAATTGGCACAATAGGAAACCTTTTTTCAAAATGACATTTGTATTACCCTCTATTTTTACTTGAGATAATAATTAAAGATAAATTATTCGATAAAAAAAATATTCTCAAACTTGTCTAAATAATAAATTTTAGTCTTTGAATCGCAATAAAATCATTACAAATAATAGAAATTGTAAGCAAGAAATGATGGGCCGACAAAAGTAGGAATTATTGGCTGTATATCAAATGAAAATCTCTCTTTCTTTGCCGACTTGTATGTATGGCTGCATCTCGTTATGTAAATGTTAAATGAATGCTAAGTCTTCGCATGTTTACACTCTCACATCCGCTCAAAACAAATGCCAACCAATATGAACGCTGACAAAGAATTGAAGCGCTTTTGCTGCCAAATAGAACTTGTCGTGAAAGAGAGGCCTAATGTTTGCACGTCTTAGTTCGCACTTTCACCAGATATTCTCTCTTTTTCTCTCGTATTTATTTTATGCTATCGATACAATAGTAAAGACAATAATGTCAATTGTGACCATCCAATCAAATCGCAAGTGAATGAGTGGCTCAATATTGGTTTGATTCTGAATCCAAAGTTTGTCACGTATTATTGGCAACGAATGAGAGAGTCAGCAATTCGTTCGCTTCAAATCTTCAACTTAAGCCACTTGAAGCGTTTCGCATTATTTCAGCATCAAATAATTCACTCGAAATAATACTGTGCTCTACTTATTGCAATACCTTTTACTTATTTAACTTATGATACTTTCTGTAAAAACATCGCAATGCATTTTTTGAGCTGTCAATATTGTTTTTGTTTTTGCCTTTTCTTTCACTTCAATGATATTTCGTGTTTCACTTTTTTTCGTCATTTAAATGGTTTCGCTCGCAATTTCTATTCACTCTCTATTTCATTTGATTAAAAATTTGACTTTCAAAATATATTATTTTGCTTTGTTTATAATAAAATACTTTACTTTAATCTAAGATTTCGTTTTTATTATTTTAAACCAATTTCAACACATCAGATGAGTTTTGAAATCAGTTTTGAGGAAAACATTTTGAGTCATATTTTTGCAAAGATTAAATAAAAAATATTTAAACTCAATTTCATTTCATTCGCAAATTCGACTCATTTAATAAGAAAACTTTTTATTTTATTTGAATAATTTTGATTAGTAAATAAAAATGGTTTACTAAGGATGTTTAGCTTAAAATACATAAATAATAGAGGCATTTATAATTGAAACATATATTTGTGACCAGTTGTGATGCAAATGTGATGCATTGTTAAGCAAACCTCATATAACATAAAAATATCTACAAAAAGAGTTTTAGCAATCAATCATATTATGTATTGTGAAAAAAATGGGGAGTCATGAAAAAAAGAAGTGATGCAAAAGATGAGAAAAAATGGTTTGCATGAATGAGTTCGCAAAATGTTACAATTTTTTCTAGTTTGACAATTGTTGATGGTTGAGATGGTGGATGGGGTCTATTCCTGTTCACAATGAGGTTCCTGTCACCAAATATCATATATTATCATTATTTGGCTCTCGATTTAACTATCTATCTATCTATTCGTCTGTATATTTATTACTTTCTCCCTCTCCATGAAAACGGGTGCAAATGATAAATGGCTTTATTTTGTGGGATGATATTCGTCAGTCCATTATTGAATGGACAAATGCGTTCCTTATAGTTGATTGTTGTAGTTGAAGGGCCCATCAGTTTCCTTCTGTTACATTACAACCTATCAAACAATCACTACATTCTATTCTCAATAATGAAATATGGCTTTTCTTATAATAAAGTTAAAAATTCTTTTATGCGAAATGAAAAGCGAGTTTTTCCCAAATAATAATCTTAGACTTTCTATATTAATAATAATTACTTGATATTCAAATAAAAATTAAGCTAAGCTTTATTTATGTCTCATATAAAAGAATTTTGATTTATAAGTATTGGGTATTATTCTGTGGATAGGAATAGACAATAAATCATAGATGTTATGAAAGCCAATCCGACGATCCACTGAACATCTTGTGAATGGATATACTATAGAATGCTATAATAGTAATATGATATATGATGATATTTGGCCACAAATTTATTATTTTTATGGGAACATTGTCTGTCAGTGTTGGCACAAACAAAATTAATTGCAGCCTAAGCGCAGTAATCCATTTCGGTCAACATCCTCTGTAAGATTCTATGTTTTTATGATGAGTTCGTATTTATGCTGATAATAATTTTGGTGAATTTTTCGCAAAAGCAATTTTATGACCAATTATTATGACATTTATTTCAGTAATTTATTTATCTTTCCTCGACTGTCACAATCATACATTTGGTTTGGACTGACTATTATTCTTTGAGAGAAAAATTTGTGCACTGTTTTATTCATACAGTTGAGAAATAATATTACCATTATTTTTGTCATCTCAAGCATTCATATTTTTCATACACAAAAATGAGTAAAAAATTTTTGTATAATAAGGCAATTTTAAATCGACAAAAGAAAAGCATATTTCCAAAAGAGCCAGAAACAAGTTTTCTATAACTCGATAATATCAACGTTTTAAAAGATATGAAACAAAATCCACTCTTTTCTCTAAGAAGTTTGTCTATTCGGCGGCTTTTTTTATTTATCAATGTTTGTCACTTATGAAAACCATTTGTGACATTTCACATGAAGCGAAAAAGCAGAAAGCGGTGAAGAAGCGTATCGCCATCTCATCCAAATGACTTATCTTTCTGGTTGGCTCGTAATGCATTTTCTCATTATGACATGTTTCGGCTACATTTTCGCGGCCCTCTTATCAGTCACTGGTCCTATTCCTCAATTCCGGATCTCTGATGAAAAAAGATGGGACAAAATAATAAATTTATTGGAAAACTTCCTTAAGGGCTCTTTTTGAAGGAAAACTTCACAAATTTGAACACATTCACCAATTTTGAGAAAATAATTTGAAAAAGTCACAAATTTTAAACTTAAAAAGTTATTTTAAATATTATTTTCCTGCGCACGTATTAGTTTACTTGTTAGTAATGATCCCATCATTGCCATCATCATTGAATGTCGAGATAAGAAGTGATTGAAACCATGTGAAAAAAGTATATAAGATAGCGCTCACTAGTCAGAGTTTTTTTGTATTAAAATAGTTATAGACTCTTCTATTTTTTCTTTCTCAACTCGTTATGTGAATTATTGCGAGCATATGACAAATGAGGTATACTTTCTTTAAAGACATTTATTATTTGAAATACTGATATTAGCGCCAAACGCAATAACTCATATTGGAATTATGTGAGTGTGAGCCTATTTTTCTGGCAAAGACTCTCAGATAACTCAATATTTGACTGAACTCAGCAAAAACTGAATTAAGGTTACAAATTGTTCATCTTTCGAGAGCATCTTTCCAAATAAGATTTTATTACTTGTTGGATATTTTTTTTAATTTATTGAATGCGTCAAAATATTTCCCTTAAATAAGAACATGTTGAGCGCTTGGTATAGATTTAAATTACGATAATTAAATGTTACTCAGTTTGCAAAAATTAAGATAATATTTGTCATTCACATAAATAAGTTTTTCTTCATTAGTGATAAGGAATAGTTTTTTAGTATTTTGTTTCCTTATTTAAAAAAAATGCTTCTAAATTACTGATGCACTAAATTACAAGTCTAGTATCAGATTATCAATTCTTCATTGTCAACGTTGCAAATGATGCATTTGTTTTCCTCCTTTCCAGTCATTTGATGAATTAGTGCGATAAAAAAGACCTAACCATAAGCATCACCACCAAGTCTCAAGTTTCACAAGTAGTTCATTGATGAAGAATGTGCTTACTTTCACTTCATCTTTGAATAATACTTTTGTATACAAAACGATAGGGAAAGCGCCACCGAAAATAACAACCATCTGACAACTTAAAAAAAAGGTTGCACTTCTCTCTAGTTCTCTTTCTTTCCAGTCAAACACATACGACCAGATAACTCGACATTAACATTAACGATGGCAGCGGTAATCAATCAAATGATAGTGCCAGCTGTACCACCATTAACATCAACATTACTTGTGAGGCGAACATTCGCACGCAAATGGAGACACTAAATGAGAAAATGAGTGGCTTAAGAAATTCTAAACAGTTCTACAAAAACTATTTTTAATATTCAAATAAAAAAGTAAGTTCTTGTTTATGCCTTCATTTGCAAATTTATAATTAAACCCCAGATAAGAGTAATATTTTGCAGAATTTATGAGATCAACAGATTTATAACAGTCTGAGATTATATGTCAGAAAAGTTCTTGATTTAAATAAGATTATGTGAATCCATATAAATTGAGGAAAAGTAGAAAACATAAATTGCTCAACAGTCACATAAGTTAGTCTTAGCGGAAATACAACATCACAATCTATTTTTCATTACATTGTGAAGAAGATTCAAAAAATAAGTGCATACATGAGACACCACTTTGTTTGCGGTTTTTGTATCATAGCTTTGAAAATGCACTCAAACTCATAATTTATAGCGAGCGAATTGCAGGCAAAGAAACAAATGTCGCCTCACAAATGTCGCAATTCTCGAAGCAATTTATCTGCATTCTTAGGATGACTAACACAACAGTCAAATCTAAGAGGGGAAGAGAGGAGAGAGAGAGAGAGAGAGAGAGAGAGAGAGAGAGATCCTAGAATAAAGAAGAAATAGTAGAGAACATCTTTCATGACTGTTAAAAGTCTCTTTATAACCCATACACTGTATTTATGTGCGACACTAAATTAAAACGTATAGCTTTTCAGAAGTCTGTAAAACCTTCCAAATAGACTAAAATATGTTGCAATTGATGTCATACGCACTACTTTAAAATGCATTACATTCAATATTTGATTTGAATGAAAGAATATTAATACAAATTTGAAAATTTATTTATCATCTCTAATGAAAACATGTTTTAAAACTTTGTATTTTACTAAAATAAATCTTATTTCAATGAAAATTTAGAGAATTGTTGTAATTATGAAGTCTATAAAGTTTGTAAATTTCAAAAAAGATTATTTTTGAATAAAAAAACAACAGAAATAATGAAATAATTTAAACACAAATAAACCCTATCAACAATTTTGAAAACTCTTGTGTTAGTACTCGAGCCTTTTGCTAGCAGTAGCACGAGTTCAAAAATCGCTTAGAGCTCGAGCGAAAACAATGTGAATGAGTCTTTTCTGTTTCTTACTGAGAGTGTTTTTCGAAAAACATCACAAACAAGAATAGAGTTCGAAAGGAATGCGCAAATGCGCCGCTTTCGTAGTGTTGTGGCAATAGTTAACTCAAAAGCTGGTACTTGGCTTTCAATATCGGGTCTGGCATTACGTTTGGAGAGCTCAATACAAACATTACTCTATCGCATAATGTTCTGTTTCGACTTTACTTTTGTGAAACTTATTTACAAATAAAAACAACTGTTTTCCGTATAGTTTCTAATCACATCCTAAAAGGAAGTAATTAATTAATAAACTCTCAATTAAGATATGATATAAGTTTATAAATATATATATATATATAAATATATTTGTTTCGACGTAACTTTCACTATAAAGACCAAAGGATTAACATTAGTGTTATTGTCATCAA
>JAQIWZ010000685.1:0-16688 GCA_034697245.1 Malaconothrus monodactylus | reverse complement strand
TTAAGCGAAATTTTTTTATGAGAAAATGAAAGTTAATTATTCTGAAAGTGTGGGAGTTCTTCACTTAACCACGAATTTTTGATTGATAACCAATTTTATGAATATTGAGGTTAGAAATGGCTTAAGTTTTGAAATCACAACAAGACTGAGAGTTTTTTTACTTACGATAATAAGAACAAAACTGAAAGTTAATAAACTGTGTACTTTGTTTGCACTGAATATAAATTATGTAATTAGCTGAATATCAATCTGTCAATTATACCTAAAATATCTTTTTAACTAACAGTTCATTAATAAAAGTTTAAATTTTAGTTTATTTACAATTTTAAAATTATAATTACTTTGATTTAAATTTTTAAGAAATTATCTTTTCTTAAGAAGAAGACAAGAAAACATTATTCAAAACAAACTTATTTTTAATGCACAAAAGAGTTTTAGAGATTTATTGTTTCGTGGAATAAAGTTTTGTTAAACAAAAAAGTCAGACAATAATTCATAAAATTCAAAAACATTGTTGAAAAATTAATTGCAAACTCTATTTGAATAGCTTTTTAAGCGAAAACATTTATCAAAATTCATGTTTCCGTATATCAGAAATTAGGATAAGTTGTAATTATTAGAAACAAATTGAATTCTCACAACTTATCGATTAATCAAAAGAAAATATAGACTATCGGACAAGAGGTCAAACTTGAAATTATGTTTCAGAAATCTTTCTTTGATTAAAAAATCAAATAAATCTGTGAAGCGTTAGAACACAAATCATTTCTAATGATAATACAAATTATCTCTAATAGAGACTAAATAATTATCTAATAATTTCTTAGACTTCAAATCAATAAGAAATCATTGAATCAGAGCTTGTATTCAGGTTTTTAACTATTATAAAAAAACCTTAAACTTCCAGATAATTAGTCTTCAAAACTTTCAAAGTCTTCTTCACCTGTCTATCAATTGTTTATATCTTATGTCTAGATCTTTGTTTTCCGACACCAATATCATGTTCATTAACATGATATTGATGTCTAAGAGGGATAATATCGTTAAGAAAGGCTTAATCACGATTTCAATAGTGGAAGTATTTTCTCATATAATTAATTCTACGAAAAAAAGTCCATCAAATAATAATTCACAGCTTGAATTCAAAATCCATTTTTATTCATCTTTCATGCGCTTTAAGGCATAACTTAATATTCTTAAGACTCAGTTATTATGATTTTCATCCTTAGGAGTCATTATATTTCTAGTGAATTATAAATTTTTTAAAGATTCAAAACGAGAGTTCAAAACGTGTCCAGTTTTATGACCCTTTGAATAGCGCTAGATTTTTATAATACATGAATAAAAAAATAATTATTATTTTCTCTCATAATACAGTTTATTTTTATGGGTTTTTAATTCATAGGCTCTTCAAAGTCTTTAAATTAAAAATGTTTTAATGACTTATAAACTCACTTTTTTCTGATGAAAAAAATAAGAAAAATTTTTATTATCCTTTTAGACTTTGATCTGAAAAGTGGTTTTTCTCATGACATTAAAGAATATCTTTTGCCTGAAAACAATTGGTCATTACTTTTAAGAAAGAAAAATACTTTTGGCTTCAAATCCGATTTGAAAGCAAAAAAATGTAATTTTCTTTATTAATAACAATAGGATTAAAAAATAGCGTAACATAAATCTAGTATTAGTTCAAACATTGAACTTGATATCGGTTTTGATTGGTGTTGAGTTTCAAAGGATGAAAATTTCTATTGTCTTACTTTTAGGTGAAATGAAAAATAAATCCTTTCATTCTTGAAGTGAAACTTAATTTTAATGTTTTTTTTATAGTTAACTAAACTTGAAAACACTTTAATCTCAAGAATAATCAACAGAAGTATTTTCTGACACACAAAAAAAACTCAATAACTTGTCTAATCGAAAAACTTAAAAATATTTTCAGAAAATCCGTATTCAATAAAACTTGAAAACTGTTTGTTTATAAAGCTTATACACTTTCGAAAAGTTGTGTAGATTCAAAATTTTAAAGTTTGAATCAAATTTTATGCTATTTTTGTTTGAAAAAAAGTTTGAAATGTAAAGAAAACTGGACTTAACGCGGAAAAGAAAGCCAATCGAACTGATCGTTCAGAATAGACATGTCGTAACCAACACTTCTTTACACAAAGACATTAAATTCATTATATTTTATATCAAAATTTGGATGTAAGCGAATCATTAGAACTTAATAAATAAGTCTTTGAAGCATGAGTTTTATGAGAAGCTTATAACAAGGCATTAATAATTCTGTGAAAATACCATAAAAATTAAATCTGTTGTTATTGAACAATAGTTTCGATCAAAAAATTGAATATTTAATTGTTTTTTGGAATCAGAAATCTATCAGAAAAATCGTTTTATGAGTTTTTGTTTTGACAAAAATAATTGTGATTTCCTCAGAAAATTTATTTTTATAGTTTTTTTTAATGAATAATAATTTTTGAATTTTATTGTTTCTTCGCTAACAATATTTGGGATATCGTGTGTTTTGATGATTAATAATAGGAAGCGAGCCATAAAATTAATTAAACAAAATGAATCGAATCGTGAATATAAGGCTATGAAAATTGAAGCTCAAAATTAGGTGCAAAATAACTAATGAATCCTTTTTATTTGTTTCTGAGTTAATCGAGAAATTTATTAAATTAATGAAAAAATCGTTCATCGTTTAAGTCGTGGCTTCTCTTTTTATTTAATTAAAATATACAATAAGACAATAGCCATGACATTGAGGGTACAACAAATTTGAAAAAGGTTCAGAATCTCGCATATGAGCAAAGATTAAGAACAACTAATCTTTGTTTATTAGACAGATTTTTGTACTTTAAAAAAAATTTAACAGTCTTTGAAATAAAAACTAAATTTCATATTAATTTTGGAGATTAAAGAGTATTCATCAGAAAAGAGAAAGCCATCAGATTTTTATTTTCTAACTTTTCTAATTTTTAAATTAGTTGAAAATTATTTTCACAGAATAAATTAAGAATTAGTCACTTCGTTAAATATGAAAATTATGCGATTTTATAGTTCGTGAAAATATAAAGTCGTTTAACTTTTATAATAAGGAATATAAGGAAAGTTTAATCAATGAACTTTAAATAAATTCATGAATAATTTAATGAAAAAAAACCTTTTTTTTATTGCTAAATATCATGTTATTCCAAATAAATATCCCTAAAAATTGAGTAATTTTCTCATTTGACAACTTTTGATTGACGAGAAAATTCGTGACATATATTATATTCAAAGTGAAAATCATTTATTATGAAATTTGTCTTTAAATTGAAAATTAATATAATCTCAGATATAATTTTGAATAATTTGAACTAAAACTAATGTATGGAAAACATGTAAACTTTGGTGACTATCGTTAAAAATAATTCCTGATTAGAGTCATAATTATCTACTTATAGTTTACGTAAGTGTACAAATTTTATAGCATTTTCAAAATAATAATTTTTAAATACTTTTTAATCCAAAACTTAAATATTGCCTAAACTTTTAAAAACTAATAGAACCTTATTTTCAAGTATAAGACTTAAAGATCATTAAAAGAAAACTTGAATTAAGGAAAAAAAAATTTAAATCGGATTTTATTTTAATGAGTAATAGCGGAAAAAATAAGAAAAATTATTTCTATATAAAGAAAAATGAAATTACTTTTTTAATCGATCATTAGGTGACTATTTATCGAAACAGAAACAATAGAAATATAATTTTGATTTATTTGTGGCAATCATGCGATTCAACAAAAGTATTGTTAAGAATACTTTAATTGATATTTATTTTTTTTAGTTCAATATAATATTTAATAATATATTTGAGTTGTGATATTGAACTCTTTTGCAGAACTACTAATTTTTGTTTTTCTGTTCATAACAAGTCTATTGGTATTGAATTATAGCTTCAGACAATACACAATACAAGGAATTGAAACACAATATATATACTAAATATATCTCTATTTCTCACGTTTATGACTATAATCGCTATCGAGTTTAATAATAGTATTTTTAATAATGAACAAAAAGTTTTTTTGTTTGAAAAATAAATATAATCCAGAGCAATATCAACACCTTTTTTGTACAAGACTTGAAAAATATTATAATTAATTAGAACTTTCTGTAGAGAAAGGAATGCGAAAAACTTTAAGGACAAAGACATTAATCACTTTTAATAGTATTGGCATTCAATCAGAGGCGAGAGTCAAGTTTTAGTCGATTTTATGACCATTATTGACAGAAAGTTATGCTATGATTGAAAATTCAGTCGCTTTAAAATCCTTGTAAAGTATTTAAATTTGAAAATAGAATTTTCTTCCTCTTTAATTGTGAAATGGTTTTATTTTGAGTTAAGGTCATCGTATACCTCAAGTTACAATTGGAAGGCATTAATGTTTAAAAGCTATGTAACTCTTCAAATAAGTCTTTAAAATGCGATACAAATCCTGTTTAATTACAAATACTTTTCAGATCGAATAAATCAATCATTTATTGCAAATATTTGAGACCTTAGGCCTGAATTGTCCTTTAAAAAAGAGTACATTTTTTTTGACGTAATGAATATTTTAACTCAAATGGATATTTAATACAACATACTATTTAAAATCTAGAGCTTCAACTATTAATAAGTCTCACCTTTACCTTAAAATAATTAGACTTTAATTATAGAAATCAAAAAAGGTTTGTCTCAATGGCAGTAATTTTGATTCATTTATTCTTATGGTTATGAGGAAGAGAGACAAAAGTTTTTATATCTTATCCATAATAAGTATAACAATAATCATTAACTTTGTTTGAATGTCAAAAATAGAGCTATTATTTTATGATTAGAATTGAGTTTAATTTTTATTGTGGAACAAATTGCGAGTTTAATAATTTTGTGATTTTATTGAAATGACATTTTCAAACTTGAAAGTAAATTAATTAATAATTATTTTGATACTTATCAAAAAACATAACATTTAATTGATGTTAATTTATTTTTGATTTAACCGAGTTTTACATTTTTTTAAACATGAAGTACTGAAAAATTTTATGCGTTTCTGAAAAAACTAAAAGTTTTTAATGTTTATTAATTTTGAAATAAAATTAAAAAATTATTTAATGATTCAAAAATTTGTTGCAAAAACCTGAATAAGAGATTGAAAATTAATTCAAAATAAGTTTCCCTTTAATACAGAACTAAATAAATCGGTAATAAATTTAATTAATAACGAGCTTTGATGCTAAGCATTAAATTTTTTTTTTGTTAAGTTTTACCCAATTTTATATTCAAGTAGTTTTAATTAAATTTATGTTCAAATTCAAACTTGAATCTGATTTATTAGAAATGAGTCAACATGATCGATAATTTTCATTTGAATTAAAATTTTAAAGAAAAAAAAGATTAATTGCGTGACTCGAGATAAAAGATTTCTATCAAAGCATTGGAGAAATAAAACTTATCTTAAATGAAATAATGATTGATTAAAATTGTTGATCAATACTTTAATTAATAAATTGGATTTTGCTTAAATCAAATTTGAATTTTTTTTAATTCAATAATTGATCAAAATTTAGTCGAGAAAAAAATTTTTGCGCATAAAAAATAAAAGAAAATCTTGAATTTAAACTGAATTTCGCTAAAAATTTTGAATATCAAAAGATAATTAATAACGGAATATATTTAGATTTTTATCAGAGATCATGAATCAAGAATTCTAACGATATGCCAATAGCTAAACATCTAAACATAGCTAATGAAATACGTAAATGCCTTTAATTTCTCTTTTCTCCGTATTAATAACAATAGACTTAAGTTAAACAAGAAATAAATCAAATTTCTAACAATGCTATCCGTCTTAAAAATCGCATATTTTCATGAAATTATAATTAATAATTGACTTTTCAATTAACTTTTTCTATCAATTAAAAGAAACATTTTTCAGAAATACGTCATTAATATTGAGAGATAGAGCAGAAAATAAATGAAATAAGAGTTAAACTATGGACGGACCACACCTTTTGGAAAGTAAGTCAAGGTTGAAAGTGACTGAAAAAGAAACTGCAGAACTCGAATGATATCCCAGAAGAGATACCATTTAAATAGCGAGCAATTCCTCCAACAGCTGCCCTAACAATTCATTTGTCACATTACAAGACCTCTCTCTTTTCGATAAGAGCTAAGCCTAGAAAGTCCCCCTTTTTCTACCTTTTAAAATATGGCTTAAAGCTATTGAGATAATCATTATTACCAACAAAATTAAGGTCACAACTAAAGAGAGAGAGAGATAGAGAGAGAATTTATTCTAGTTCTGCAAATTCCTTGCAAGGACGCGAACCGCCATCAAAAGTAAATAAGTGTAGTCTCTCTATGAATAGGGTTTTACTTTAGATTTTTCTTCATATCAAAAATCACGAACAAAATTACGGTAACACCCAATCAACTATTGCGCTGATCTGTCACTACATTTTGAATGCTTTATTGCTTTCAGGAGAAAGAAAGAAACTTTCTCTACAAAGATTTTTTTTATATACGTTTCTCTTGTCTCTCGTTTTTTCTCTTTCTCTTTATCTCGTCTTTCTATGAAATTTTTTCTTCTCTACCCACCAATACCTGTGCTCTGTTTTGAGACACAATAGTTCTGTGTTCACGTGAATGACTGGTATTAGTCTAGTTTCAGATCACTTTTTCTCAAATTGTTTTTCGATTGCAAAGTTTTTCTCATGTTTGAAAAAAAGTTGCTGTGTATGAAATTTTCTTTGTTTGAGTGAAATTTTTCTCTCAATTTTGTGTAATCAAGAGAGCAAAATAATAATAATAATAATGAATTAATTAAATTTTGTACTTGTAATCAATATTAATATTCTCGACGCATTTCATCACGTCTGAGATGAGTCTCAGATTAATCTTATTTAAGAAAAAAAAAATTTTTAAAGTGAATTTAAAAGATATTTTTCCTGTCCTAATACCACAATTAGGTTATATATAACTAAAACAACAGCCTATACTCTCGATCTTGTAATATATGATTTAGAAAAGCTTTTCTCGATTTTCAACTTTCTCTCATTTTAGAGAATCTCTGACTTCAGTCGTCCGCATAGTTTAAACTGTCAGTCATGTGAACTTAATTTTTTTCCGAACAAAACTTTTATGTTTCGGTGGTATTGGTTTGACTGTTGTCTCGTGTAAACTGTGGCTTCCGTTCAGCACTGCCTGAAACTCATTGTCTTCAATATTGAAAAACTTATTTCAATAGAAATGTCCTGTGCTCTCAATGTCTTTGTTATATTGACGTCAATGTGTTAATAATCTGTTAACAATAATTACAATTGATTTGTGTCTCAATTAATTATTGAATTATTTCTATTGCTTTTAAAATAATAAAAAATTTTATTCAACTTTTGATAAAAGTCTTGATATAATAAATATTTTACATTATTTTCTCAATACTTATTGAACTGTCATAAATAATAATGCCTATCATTCAAAGAAATCTATTCCCAAGACGTCCACCGAAAGAAAAATGCAACGGTCCGAGTATTCTAAGACTTAACGATAGTGTTAATGATAATAGAAATAAAGCTAAAAATAATTTGAATTCAAAAAGTAGTGAAAAAAATTTAGTTAAAAAGTTAAGTGATTCGAACTTATTTGGTAAAAGAGAAGCTGTGATAATAGCTCAACGATTAGCCGACGTTCAAAAAATCTCGAAAAAGAAATTTTTGGATTCTAGTGAAAGCTCTGACAGTAGGTATGTGTCGAAAAATATTTATTTTGTTTATCTATTCTGAATATGACTTTTAAATTCTATTTTAATTGATATAAACACTGAAAGCGAGACTCTTTTGTTTCAATCTCTTCAAAGTTTGAAAAATTTTTCGCTTTAAGCAAAATATGTTTTTTTCCTTCATTTGAATAAGTCTTAGGATGAACTCATATGCAAATTGTCCGAAAAAAATTACAGAGCATTCAATATTATTTGATTCGTAGATCAAAATTAGATAAGCGCTGAAATTATGCTAAGATTATATGTTTGACATTCATTTTATTTGCAAATTCTGTGCAGTAATTACTAATTGAGAGTTTCGTTTGTATGAGCAGTAATTTTGAAAGAAAATGAGAACTCAATCAATCTTGTGGTCAGAGATCGAGGATTGATAGACATTGAAATACTATAGTCTTCAATATTAATTTAGCATTAATTTCATTGTATTCTTATGTCACATGAAAGATATTTTTGTTTTTTATATTCTGTAACACTTCATTAAGCAACAGAATTTTCATCATATTGTTTATCGTATTTTTTTTATTATGCGAAACATTGAACTAATTTAAGATCCAGTTGAGAACAGAAAACAATATTAATTGTCTATTTGTTAAACAATTGGATAGCATTGAAAAATTCATAGAATAATCTACAGAATAATATAGAATTAGGGCATTTGATTACAGCTGATATGACAGATTTGAAATTTTTATGAGATCAAAATGCATAAAAAGTAGTCTTAAGCCGAACCTCGAGTCGCACAGTTTGACTCAAACCATATGGGTTTTTGAGATCATAGCGAAAGTGACGAGCAGTCCAGGGGTTAAGTAATCCTAGAGATTGGAAACTCTAATTAATATCGTTGCTTAATAGCTATGTTTTAATGTGTTTTTGTTTAAGTGATATTTAGTTTTCTAATCTTTTTTTTTCGTCAATTTTTTGGAATTTTTGCTTTAATGGATCTTCAAATTAGTCTTAAGGCTAAAACTTAACCCAATAAATGAATCTTCTATTTTGATATGAATTAAGATTTGAAAATTTTAAATAAAAATAAAATTTATGATAATTAGTGAAAAAAAGGATTGAATATTCGAGTTATTTAAGTCTTATTTCGCTTATCAAATAATAAATGAGAACAAATCCAAACATGAGTTTTGAAGTTTTTGATGATTAGAAATGATAATAAACATATCAAAGGGATTAAAGAGGAAAAAGCTCTTAAACTGATATTCATTTAAATTCATTATTCAGAAAATTTTATTCTGCCATAAATTTCATGATTACGAATAAAATTTTTATCTTTAAACGCATGATATATCTCACGATAGGAATCTTTTAGCAATGAAAATGAGACTGAAGTTGACTTTCTCTGAAAAAAAATTTCATTTTCTGTTGAAATTTACCTTACGATAGAATTTTTAAAATTATTTTTAACCCTATTTTCATTTTATTGCTTTCATTCAGACACGAAATGTTAATATTTTTAAACAGGAAATGAGGCGAATATTAAAAGTCGAGAAAATATAACTTAAGGTTCATTTAAATAACTGCCAAAAATTTTTCTTCTATTATCATTCATCGACCTATTTTTGAGCTCAAAAGATAGGGAGCGAGAGAAATGAAAGTGATTTTATTTTGTTTTTCTAGAGAAAGAAAAAGATGAGAAAGTCTTCTCTTCAAAAGTTTTGCCCTTTTCTGTTGTTTTACATAAAGAATAGAAAAAAATAAAATAAAATGAAATACAGATAACTTTGTCTTAAATTGTTTTGTAGGTAAAAACAATTTAATGGTTAACTTATCTTTTTTGGTATAAAAAATTTTTAGATTAATTAACGTTTTTTCTGAAAGAAGTTTAAAAACTTCATAAAACACTTTAAAATATAATTATTTTATAAACTATTTAAGTGTTGAATATAAGGTTCATTTAGGCGAATAAAATATTCATATTTTTCTAATGATAAGACTTCACTATTTCTCCTAAATTTTTATCTATTTTTTGCACCATTTGTCATAACATATAACCATATTCTGAATAATTTTTGCATAATATTCAAATATAAAATAATTTTTCATAAACTAATTAGAGTTTTTTGTACTCTTAAGTTCGACTAATGATTGATTTAAATAATTGTCAGATTCAAATGTTTGACATCAAATCGTGCAAAGAAAAAAAATTTAATTATTAAAATCATTTTGTACTACTTATGAATCAATTTTATTATTCAAATTGATTCTCTTCCTCCTCTTCATATTCATAAACAGAGAGCCTGTAATCGATAAATATCCCAATAAATCACTCAAACGAGAAGCAATATATGTTTTTATTTATAAATTTATTGCTTATTCAAAAATTGAGACTATGGCTAATTTGATTGATTTGTGAAAAAGCTTCTACAGAATTCAAGTCAGTTTTTCAAACTTTCCCTTTGCAAACATTTTTAATATGCCTTAAAATCGAAAACAATCTCTTATTTATTTTAATTGCAATTTTTTATTACTAAACGTTTTAGTCATTGACTATAGAATTTATTTCAAAATGATTATAATTATCAAAGCGAAAAATTTTTATCGACTGATATGAGAAAATTATGTAAACTTTTTTTGAGTCTAATTCATGTAATTTAACGAATAAATTATTTCAAATAGTCTATAATAACCTAATATTTTCAAATATAATAATCTCTTATAACAAATAGAGTGTTAATAAAGCAAATGAAGAGCATTTATATAGAGCTAAACGCGAAAAAATTGATAGAAAAATAGATAGAGTTTAAAAAATCAAACAAGTTATTTAGCCTTTAAACTAACTTCTGTTGAAGTGAATCGTAGGTCTACTTAAGTATTGCGAGGCAACTGAAGATATACTAATAATTGCAATACACACTTTGCATACCTGACAGGTTTTTGCCATTTTGCCATTGAATGCCCCGAAAGGCTTTTGGCATTAGAACAGTTATACTGTTAGAAATAATTTTTTTCTACAGCTATTCCTTTCATAACTAGTAACCCAATTGTTTGACTCTCAAAACTGTGACGTAAAGGCTTGTTCTGGTCTCGAAACTAATGCTTTGCTGACTGGCTGTCAATGAGTTTTTTTTCTTATTTAGAGAAAGAGAGTTAAGCGAAACATTTTGTATCTCCTGTTCCGTTGTTTTTATGGTTAGAAATTGTGAATACCGTTTAAAGACGGTGAATTGACTACTTTTAGGGCGCGATCAGTAGAAACGCTTGTCATTTGTTAAATAGGATTTTAGTATATTTTTCTTTCTTAATCTTATGTAACTTTAAAATGCATTCAAAAAAGTTGTGAAAATCTTGTATTTATTTGATTTCTAAAAAAACTGTGAACTCGAAAAATAGTTTTCAAACTTCAAAAAGTTGTTTAAAATTCATTATTTGATTAAGTTTTGGGTGAGTTTTGCAAAAATTTATTTCTTTACGACTATTTTATTCATTATTAATAGCTATGAATTATAGGATAAAAGTTTTTGTTCAATAAATTGATTGTTTATTTAATGAGATAATTGTGAAATCTTTATATGATTTGAATTTTAACGATGAGAAAAATTATTTCAATAATAACTTTTTAAATTATTTTTCTCTCTATATCTAATGAACTTTCAATTGTATTCTAGTTTTAAAGTCAATAATATGTGTGAAAATTTCTTTAAAATATTTATTTGAGTTCTGGTTTCAAAATAAAATTTTCTCAAAATTATTTCGTTTTCATTAAATATTAGACTCAGAAAAAAGTGAAATTATCGATAATTTAATTTTAAAACTTAAATATAGATTAAATATTCATGGTTTTAAAAGTAGGAAAAAATATTTCTGCATTTCTAATTATTTCTCAAAATAAAATTTTGGCCAAAATTTTTTACAGGTTTTGGCAATTTATGAAAATAGTATTTTCTATTGTTGTTCAAAAAGTTCAATAAATTATATCTATTGATATAAAGCATTAAAAAGCCATTAAATTTCAATTGTTTTATTGTATCCGAAATTGAAAATAAACAGTTTTTATTTGTCTCAAAAGCAGATTTTAAAAAAATTGAAAGTAAAAAAAGTTTTCTCTATTTACGTATAAACTTAAAGATACATAAAATGTGTTTAGAATTTTTTTTAGGAATTTTTTATCTAAATATAATACTATTCAATAATATAACAAATTAGTTCATACAATACCTAAACGTGTTCACGAAGAAAAAGTTATGGCAAAAAAAATTTTTTTCATCAAAACAAATATTAACTCAATTTATAGACCATGTGCTTAATTCTTAAGCATATTTAATAACCGAATTATGGATTAATGTTTACTTTTTATTACTTTCGAAAGATTATTATTTTTCACTTGATTTAGGGAAACGAAAGTTTAAATTTCTTGAAGAAATCTATTCAAATAGTGTTTTCAAATCTATTCCGCAAAAGAAAAAAAATTTATAAACATTTATGAAATTTTTTTGACAATTTTTCTGCAAAACTTTTGAACAATAGCCACAAAAATTTGTCCTAACGTTCAATAGACTGGTATTATAGTCATTAACCCGATCTGTTTCTCGCACTGCCTTCTTATTTGTTAAATTAACTGTTTATTATATGACTGGTATTTTGTTTAGTTGTCAATAATTTATAGCAGATTTTTATTAAATTTTACACATCATTTCATTTTGTATTACCGGTAATCAGAAAAAAAGAAATTTTTTTTCTTAAAAACTTATATTTCAAATAAAAAACAATCAAATGAATTGTGTTTCTTATTTCGATTTCTTGTTCGTTAGTTGCGCTCCAAATTCAACAACTTCTTCGTCTTCAATCATATCAGAGATGATTAGCAGAAGAAGAATATTGTCTCGTTCTAAGGATGCGCTCAATTGTAATGACGATCAGTTTAACCCATACGAAGAAGAAGAGGACATTTGGTTCAGTAAAGATAAGCTCTTTAAGGTTTGTACTAATTTTTTTGTAAAATATTATCTATGATCAAAACCAAACCCAAACATTAAGTCCTACAAAAGCGCGAAAAATGTTTTTCGATAAAATTTATTGAAACCATTTATAACACAAGTAGTTCTTGAATTATATTTCGTAATAATAATAATAATAATAATTTATTTGAATTTTTTTTCTTATCTGGACTTTGAATTTAAACTGAATATCAAATTATTATTTTTTCAATTTGTTGAATAATTTAATTTTATTGCTTGATATGCAAAAAGCGAAAGTTAACTAAGACTTTGTATCTTAGCTGAAAATCTTTTAATTGAAATTCTGTGCAGAGAGAATAATAAGTTATGCTTTAAGTTATGCAATGAATTAGTTATGATTTTTTAAATGCATCGAAAAGCGGACCGACACGTACTGACATCAAAATGAAAATTTTTTTCATTTCATAGACACGAACGTTAATAATAATAATAATAATTATTTTTTGAAAACAATTAATACATAACTTCCGTATATATCAAAAAACTTTTTTTTTGAAACAAATGCGAATTTATTACAAGTAAACTTCACAGTAATTACTAAAGGATTTCATGCTTTCAAACTATTAATTGCAAGTGATTGAAAATTTGATTGAAAAAAATGTTTGTATAGTTTTTCATTTATCAAATATTGTAACATATCTTAAGAATCATAAGGTTTTTAAACTTAACTGAACTCTATTTGCATTTGAAATCAAGTTTTCTTTCTATTATTCAAAGTTTGCATAAGTTATTAACGCTCTTATGTTTGAAGTGCAATATCTCAACAATTGTTAGGAGTGTTTAGATTAAAAAAAATTGTTTGAAGCAAAACGTGTAGATTATAAAAGGCTTTGATATCAATAATTCATAGGAAAACAAAGTCTAAAAATAAAGTCAAATACTCGAAGAAAATACTCAAAAACTTTAAGTAAAAATATTCATAAAATACATATACTTTTAATAATAGCTCTGAGACCTTATTCTAACCATTAGTACAGGCCATCAGTTTTTTGACGATTATATTTATGAATTAAAAATTTAAATTTAAGCATAAAATTCGGGACAACTCTCGAGTGATTTCTTCTTTTGGTTGAATTAAATAAATTGTGAATGCATTAGTTGTTTGACCCAAATTAGGGTTAGAATCAAGAATTTTATTTTTCTCTAACTATTTATTTATTTAATGAAACCCTATTTGATGGTTAAATGTAAAGAAAAAATTTCTCCAATTGAAAGAAAAAAGATTTTTTTCTTCATTGAAGGCAAAATTTTCTTCCAATACTTTCTCCAAAAATAGCAAGACCTGAATAGAAAGATAAAAATGTTATTTAATTGAACCAATTATTGTCAGATTTTGTTTATCTATTTTATTATCTTTTATTATGACTACTAATTGTTTGGCCACAACTTCTGTTAAACAAAAATGTTATTAACTCATTGTGAGAAAGTTGAAACCCATTGCCTTTAGCGAAATGACTTCTTTTATATAAACTTATAAATAGAGATTCAAAGGGTGTGAATTTTAGACTATAATTTGATGCGTTGACAGTCTTTTCAGTCAATTTTTAACTGAGCTTATTATAATGAATACATATTATTTTTTTTCATTATTTGTTTTTTGTGACTCGTGTGAAAATGTAGTACAGTTTGCAGTTTTGATTCATTTTCTATCTTATAATCTGGTCGACCCTTTCAGACAGTTATATAGTCTTTATCTTTATATATACTCTGGCCGTGGACTCAAATGATAAAAACCTAAAAGTTTTACTTTAAGGCTATGTTCTTAATGTTCAAAATGATATTATTTTAAGACAGACTCACATTTTGTTTTTCTTGAATTACTCTAATTAAAAATGGATTTAATTTCTTATCTTATTATCCATTTATTATAAATCCATTTAACGAGCTTTTGAAACGCAAAACACTTTTCATAGAAACTATTTTAAGGTTGAATTTTTTTTTCTCGAGGAATAAAAACTTTTTTCCTCATTTGGATTTGCATTTTTTTTGAAGTTATGCTACACTTTTAATCTTAAATATTTCATTATTAAACTTTTTTTAATAAATAATGATTTATTAAAATTCAAGGTCTTATTAGGAATAAAAAATATTAGTCTCAAAATAGGAAAAAAGAATCCAAAAATCAATTTGAAAATTAATTTTATGCTCTAATGCCTTAAAGCAGTCTTTAATTGCAATACTTTTTTTAGAAGATCTGAAAATAATAGCTTTCTTTTGAAAACTTTTTAATACAAAAATAAATAACAATATTCTATTGTTATCAAAAAAGATTCGGCTCTTTAGCCGATCCTGTGGTATATTTAACACGAGAGAATAAAAGTTCAAAATTTTCAATTACATAAATGAATATTAAGGTCACTAATAATAGTTTGAGAACTCTATTTTTCAATCAATTGATTAAAAGACTTATTGATTGATAAATCTTTTTTTCAATCCTCGCATAAAAAGGTACGATTCTGTAAAGAGTTTTATAAATTATATGTGTTTTTAATGTTAAGTGAATCTTATTATGAATTTAATGAAAGTTTGAAATACTCTTTTGTCATTTTTAAACCATTTTTCTTGTCATAAAATGATGGATAAATTATTCATTTGATAAGAGAAGAAGAGTTGATAGAAAAGTATGTCATAAAAAAGCAAAAATTAATTTTTAATCTAATATTTCAATTGAATATTTTTTAAAAGAATGCAAACTTAAAACTTTCTTTAGAAAGAGTTAAATGTTTTCTTTTAAATTCTGATAAAAGTTTTCTTAAAAAAATAGATCCTTGAATTCGAGCACTCGTTTAAAAGATTTATCATCTAATTAATGCGAGTTTTCCATTTTCTTAATTTATTTATAGCTTCCTTAAAGTCAGACCTGATTTCAAGAATTAATTTGTTTGGAAGAAAAATAATTTTTGAATTCATGCTTAGTTTATGCTTAAGTAGAAATACTTATAAATTACCGCATTATATGTTTAGAAGTAAATTGAGTATAATATCAAAGCCGGAAGTTTTTTCTTCTTCTGTAGTCATAATTTTTCTCTTTATTGAATATTGAGAATAAAAGTTGTGCAAAAGATAATGAGCCATACACAAATGATTTCGAGAAATATATCTCTAGTTTAGTATCTTTTGTATATCGTGATTGTTATAAGGCATGAGTAAACGTATCGTTTTCGAGATAGTTATGAAAATTTTTTTCTATTATCAAGTCTTAAACTTAAAACTGATTCCAAGAAACGATAGTAACACTTCATGTCATCACGCAGTTTAGGATTACTTCAAAACAATCCTTTAAAGTTGTGCTGATTGTGAAACACACGAAAAAGCAGTTCATGTGATTTTTGGAGAACTTTAATTAAGTCACAATGTTTTCTCTGTAAAAATTTCAATAAATTCAAATTTAATTAAAATTCTAATTTGTTAAACTCGACGACAAAACACGATTCAATTTATTTTTTTCAACTCTATAATTGAGTTAAAAATAAAAAAAATTTCAAAAATTTATTTTTAATCCAAAATGATTAATAAAAATGTCATTAAAACTATTAATAAAATTTGATTTAAATTCAAAGCAACGCAAGTATTCAATCATAAAAGAATAATTCCGTGAATAAAAGGGGAATTAAAATGTTTTTAAAACTTGAAGAAAAAACAAATATATATTTTCTGAATAAATTATAAATACATAAATAATCTATTATTTGTCAGATAAGTAGGACATTATGATAACAATATAGCCGTATTGATAGCTTTAGTAATAGTGGATATCAATCACAAAAATAACAATTTTAATGATAGTTATTTGAGATTCTTTTGACTTTTACTTCAGTCAAACTGAATCAAAACCCATATCAAACAAGAAAGAATTAAGTAGTGTTTGGGTTACGTATCAATGATTAGAGAGAGAGAGAGAGAGAGAGAGAGAG
>JAQIWZ010000684.1:0-16689 GCA_034697245.1 Malaconothrus monodactylus | reverse complement strand
AGATAAAAATTGTAGCAAAATAGGAACTATAATTTGTGCGATCAAATTAGGATAAAGTGTGTTTTGAATTTAAATTATGCATTGTTCTAAAACAAGATATAACAAAACAGATTATATTCTTCTTCAATAATAATTTATTTATTGTATCTAAAATATAATGAAACAAGTTATCAAACTCGCTTTTACGGTCCATCACTGGTCCCAGCGTTCAAATTTTTCAACATTAAGTTCTATGAGAGTGGGCCTGAAGAGTATGTTTTCATTGCACGAACCAGTTACTGATCCGTCAATGAGAAAAGACTGCAACCACTGAACTAAAGAACATTGGATTCTGATGTCATTTGCAGCTAATTTGTTATCAAATAAATGTTGTGTATAAATGACAAACTACTCTTTATTACTTTACTTACAAAACACCTCTAAAAGCCTTTGTATTAATTGTGAATTTTGGTGTATTGCCAAATCTTATCAAACATTGAGAAAGAAGACATACGAATAAAAAGTAGAATTCTATCATATGCTTGTTTCTATGGGAAAGTTAAAGTTCCTCAATATATCAGAAGATAATGTTTTGTTTGAAGTTTTTTTTAGTTTTTAAATTATATGGTATCCTATTTTAGATAAAGTATTACATTTAAACTTATGATTCTCAATACAATAATGAAGGCAATCAAAAGTTAATTTTCAAACAAAAATTATATTAACGATAAAATTATAAATATATGAAACTTTTCTATTTGCTCAAAATGCAAATATTGTTTATAATAAGCTCAGGAAAATCAATATAATTGCTTATTAGTTAAAAGTTTTAAAATAGCAAAACTAAAATCATTAGGGCTTTAAACTAATGCACTTTATTATAAGTGAGTAAATCTTTTATATAAACAAAGCTGTCACTCAAGTATCACGTCAATAGAAATTACTTCATTCGACTTAAATAACTTTCAATAAAGTATACAAATATAACATTAATTGATGGATAAATTTTGTGCAACTTTCAGGGATTATTCAGTTAAGAGCTTGCAAATATTGAAGAATTTTAAGATTACACAATTTAGTTCTAACCTTATATATCAATACTAATAAAATAAACTCTACAGTATTTAGAAGGAGAAAAACTTTATTCAATGACAAGATTCAAAGGATTTTGTTTACAACAAGATTGAATTATAGGAAGAAAAAAAAATTAAATTTCGCACATTTAAAACTGAGTATTGCTAAAAATTGAGATTCTTTAACTGAAATATTGATTCAATTTTATAAAAATAATTTAAATGAAACCGGTTCGGGCATTAGTCAAGTCTAGGATCACTAGTGGTTCGAGATTTTGCCTAAAGATATACTCGAAAGCATACGATTCGGTATTTTTATGACCAAAATTGTTGCTTTCAAAGAGAGCGAAAGCAACTCTACTTGAAGTCAAAGATAATAAATTTGACCAGTTTTTAAATAAATATTTCTCATTAATATATCTTCACGAAAATGCTTTCAAATGAATGGGAGGAATAAATCGGAATATTTCTCATGTTCTGGAGAGTGCGCACAGTTCTAACTCAATCCTATTTAATCATTAATTATTTTCTTCTATTTTTCAAATCTTGAAACAATGAAATTGATTTATAAAGCAATATAAAAACTAAGAATGAAAACAATAAAAAAAATTAGAATAATAAAGAAATAAATGTTAATCCATGAGAATAGTGATTGAGCTCAATATAAATGATAACAACAATTAATGATAACGACATATCTAATGATAAACAATTTCTCGTGCTTTAACAAAACTTCAAAACAAGTTAAAAACAATTTCAATCTCTCTTAAAATTTCTAAATAACTAAATTAACCATTGATTAATAGTTTGGAATTGAGTCAAAACAAATCTATCATAACTCTAACGAATTAATTAAATACGAGTTTATAAATAGAATTTCCAAAGAATTCGTAAATAAAATTTAAAGTCCTTTATCACGAATTGAAAACTAAATGAAACTTCAATAACAATAACAAGGATTAGAAGGAGAAAAAATTCAATGTCTTTTGATTTTCAAGTTTTTATTTAAAGGCAATTAAGATCTTGTAAACAGTGTTTAGCAAATCATAAAATCTACTTTTCTTTCATTAATAACTAAAATGTTTGCCTTTTCTTTAATCGGTTTTTAAATCTAAAATTCAATTTTAAATTAATAAATACTTACGAATAAAATTCATAGTTATTAACAACAATTTGTTAAAAATTTAATTAATTCCTAATGATTTGTGCGTTCATTGGTTTTTAAATTTGATGAATTAATTTGAGTTCATTTAATAAATAGAAATATTTTTATTAAACATATTAAAAATTGTTATAATAGTTAACGAACACGTTATACGAAAATAGTGTCAAAAAAATAAGTTATAAAACATAATTAATAATAATGTTTCATAAGCGCTGCATTTCTTATTTTGAAGCATTTATTACATTAATACTACTATATTGTTATTATTATTATCATTGAGTCTATCGTTCATTCAGCAAAACAAGAGTGCAATTGAAGGTCACCTTTGTTTTGGTCCTAACACTCCCTTCACTATACCATTAAAAACACACATAAGCGCTAAACTCAGCCCCTCTTTCAGTAACCAATCGGCAAATCGAAAGGAAAACTTTATTTTTCGACTATTTTCCAGAATTCAAGGACGACAGCAATGCTTTGGCACTAAACCCAAACTTCCGCTCATTTAGTAAACGAAATTTGGTTGATATTTAAAGTCGAAGAAAGAGTATTAACTCATACTTTATATTTCACAAATTTAATAATTGAAAGGATTATCAACAATAAGACTCAACACAATTTGTTAATATAGGACACAAATGAGATAAGAGTCACGTATTTCTTATAAGCATTTAATATAATGCAAACAATTGAAGTCTAAAAGAGTGTCACTCCTGAGGAATATCTCTACAAAAATTAGTGCACAACTTTCAGTAAGGGTTGGCGCGAAACGCGACTCAACGCTTAGGTCTGGCCTTAAAATGGTCTTCGCATCCAATGATTGTAAAGGTTTCTAACAGAGAAGGGATACTAAAAAGTGGGAATGAAAGCAAAAATCCTAATCGAAGTAAGGCATGAGCTGAAGCTTTAATGCTATATAAGTTTCGATTTAGGCTTATATTCACTCACTATCGATATATTCACTAAACACTCGATAACATATTTTTATCAATACAAAGTACGAATTATTTTATATAATATTAAAGCATTGGTTCCATATTTAAGGTCTAATTCATTACAAGATAACTAAATTTAAGGCTATTTTAAGTTAGAAGTTGTCCACAACTCACACAATATGGGAACAAATTTTCTGATCACGAAATTAAACACTAATTAATTAATAATATGTTAGGATTTGAGATCATTTGCGAAACAAAACAAAACAAATTAAGACTAAAAATAACAATCAAATCAAAACAATAGTAAAGAACTCAAACCTTTCTTCGGTAGTCCTCTTCCGAATCTTCCTCTGGATCTCCGACTATTTTTAGTCAACTTTTTCAATTGATTGATAGAGTTAGGCTTTGGAGAGACCAGACCTCCAGGAGTTATGACCTGTTGTGGAGCAGAAGAGTGTCCATTAATGCTCACTTGACTTATACCGCCGCTGACAGCATTGACCGCATTGACCACAGCGTTGGTTGGGATCAATATTTTTGACGGTCTTTTCGCCCTTTTCTTAACCCTTTCGTCATTTGTTGTGCGCTTCAAATCAATTGAATCGTTGTCGCCATTAATTCCAATGTCTTGTTCGTCATCGTCGCTGTCAATCGGCGGTGAATCTGGCAGTGATGGCAAAGACTCCATAATATGGGGTCGATTGGTATTGACTACAAGTTTATTATTAGTTATAATACGGTTTGCCATTTGTGCAAAACTACTATTTATTTACTATTTATTAACTTTATATTCAAATGACAACTATTTTATTTGTTAAATATATAAAACACAATCACTTTTAGACTATAATTAATTCAATTAATTGCTAAATATTGCGATTTATTTATCTCTTAAACTATCTTTTCCTCCGAAGCCTTTCTTTTTATTTTCTATTATTGTTATGAATTCGTTCTCAACACAGACTATAACGCAATTGCAATTGAGCTCATTCTCAATAATGGTTTAGTCCATTATAGAAAGGGGTCGACTAGAGATTTAACTAATTTATAACTTGTTTACCAAATAAACTATTCAATAAATACATCAAATTTTATAAATTTTCAACATTTCAACAATTATTGCAATCGTTATCAACTAATTCAATGGTTTTGTACTTATTTAATGCTTTGATTGAATCAATTATTCAAATAAAATACAGTTATTTAGAGATATAATGAAGAGTTAGTCCCTTATAGATAAGCCAAAGCCAAAAACAGTGGTTCCAAACGTTTGGTACGCCTACGGCTTATAAGCAAAGGTTTGATGTGTAGACCAAAGATAAACGAGGGTATAGTATGTTCGGAAACTCTCTATACCTCACAAGCTAACAAATTATATACTAAAATATATAATAAGTTTGTGTAAACAATAAACAAATATTAATTATTATAGACTTGAAAATTTTAATTGCATTGAAAATCAGTTTTTATAAGATTTTTATTTAAAAATAAATAAATAGCCATCACGTGAAAGAATATAAGTTCTCAAAACACAATATACCCAAGAATTAGACTTAAAAACATATAATTTTAATGCGAAATAGAGTTGAGCCTAATTTAGTGGTAAATAAAATGAATGCAACTGAAAAACTTTGCTAAAAGTGGCACAAATGCAAAACAAATTGGGAACCATTGCGTAACATCACCTCATATTCACTCTCGTTTGTGTTTACACTCTTTCTCAATGCAGACAAATATATAGTAAAAGTAATGCTTTCAAATTGTAATCATATTTTCAATTACATTATTAGAGACCGTATTGGAAACCGTCCAAAACTATAGTTTTGTCGTTAAACTAAAACTTTTATTTGCAATTCATAAATATTTACAAATTTTTCTTTTTCTAAAATGGCTTTAAGTTTAACTAAATTTAAAATCCCTGAAAAGTTTTCTAAAGCACTTACAGTCAAACCTAATTAAACAAATTTTTATTTTAATTTCAATAAAATTTATTAAATTAACAAAATTTTAAATCAAAATCATTAAATTTAAATGAAAACTAATTTTGTTTAAAGATTTAATATTTTAATTACGGAATAAAAACGTAAAACAAACGAATGAAATACAAGTGAAACGATTGTAAGATATTTTAAGCGTTGAACAGAAAGCAAACCGCCCTTTAAAGCGAGTCAACAATAATTGCCTTCACCTAAAAATGTCGTCCAATAACTCACTTCTCGACGAATTTGAAAATTCATTTCAGGTAATAATGAATAGCAAAAAAAAAAAAATAAAATATTAAAATATATTTAATATTTTGTGATTCAGTCATGTCTGTCAGCGCTGACAAATCCGACGACAGCTCACATTCACGATAGCGATGAAGTGAAGACAAGTGTCGAACAAACGATTCAACGATTTCTTGATATCGCGCGACAAATTGAATGCTTTTTCCTTCAGAAAAGACTTTTACTCTCTGTTCAAAAACCAGAACTAATAATAGTCGAAGATTGCAATGAATTGCGAAATGAAATCGCGAGAAAAGACCAAATATTAGGTAAATATTACGAAAAATTACAATTATGGCAATCAATGATCAACGAAACGGTCGCCACTGGAAACGCACCTAATCTTCAAAGACAAACCTCAATGACTGGTCCACAAACTGGACCTCAACCACAAACATCTTTAGGCCCAATGACTGCTCAGTCATCACAACAATCACTTAACCCTCAGATAAGACTTCAAAGTCCTATCAGTCAAACGAATGCATTAATGAAATCATCACTTGTGCCACAAATGCCAACAACAGGTCCGACACATCCAGCCTTAAATGCGCCACAGATGGCACCAACAATGATGGCCTCCGGAGGAATGCTTCCGCCGCCACCGCCACAGTCGGCTTTGGCCAGTGGTCAACAGACAAATGCCGGTCCAATGATGGCTCAAATGGGACCACAACCGACACAACAAATGCAACAATTTTTGCCACAACAGCCACACGCGGGCGGACTTCAGGGGCCTTTAGCTTACTTGGAAAGAACAACTTCTAATATAGGATTACCTGAACCCAGAAGATAATCATCTTTTTCTAATGCTTTATTTTAATTGAATTAGTTTTACAGTTATTATAAAAAAGCTAACATTAATTGAATTATAACATAATAAACAAAATGATTGTTAACTTAATTGATTTGTTCATTACTAAACAAAGCTTTAGCAAAATATACTAATGTTCGCATTGGTCTTCCAGTCATGCCTTTCCCTAAATAAGGCACTTCGTCTTTATTATCCATAACGCCTGCGATGTCCAAATGCATCCAATTTGGATGAGTCACAAACTCTTTCAAGAAAGCGGCCGCAATACAAGCGCCGCCCTGTCCGGCGTATTTGCCTATATTGCATAAGTCAGCCAATTGCGAGTCTGTCGTCTGTTTAGTGAAATGTTGGAATAAAGGCATTCTCCAAACTCTATCACCCGTTTGTATTCCGCATTTGTGCAATAGATTCCAATGTTTATTAGAAGTCGAAAAAACTCCGGTCGCGGCAGAGCCTAAACATTAATTTGAATTAACAAATTATTGACATCACTTTGAAAAAATTTTGTTAAAAATAATTGAACTGAAAGCTAACCCAAAGCCACATTCATGGCTCCGGTGAGTGTCGCCATATCCATAATGAGTTGCGGATCAAATTTATGCGCATAGCAGAGAGCGTCGGCTAAAATAAGTCTTCCCTCGGCATCGGTGTTGTCCACTTGAATAGTTTTGCCGTTCATAGCGGTCACTACATCTCCAGGTTTATTAGCGCGACCGTTCGGAAGGTTTTCACACAATGGAGTCAAACCTTAATTCAGAAGAGATTTATTTGAGAACATTAGAGGCCACACAATGTGATGATTGGTTGAAATACTAACCGATAACATTGACGGCAGCTTTAGTGGCAGCCAAAGTCAGAATAGTTCCGAAAACATTAGCAGCTCCTCCCATATCACCTCTCATTTTGTCCATATTAGATGATGGCTTCAAAGAGATGCCACCGCTATCAAAGGTTATGCCTTTGCCCACCAGTACAAGTGGTTTAGTATTGGGAGCATTGTTGTAATGAAGCTGTAAATTATTAATAATTAAAATTAAATCTTCAAAAGTTCAAAAATTTATTATTTCATCAAATTTTATATCAATTTTATGTTTTGAATCATAAAATTTTGAATGATTTTCAAAGTCAAAACTAACCTCTAAGAAGACCGGCGGTTCATCTGATCCTTTAGCAACGCTCAGAAATGATCCCATTTTCATAGATTCAGCCCATAGTTTGTCGCGAACGTGAACCTCAACACCTCTATGAATAAAGTTGAAAGTTTATGAAAGTTTATGAGTTTATGATTATCTCTAATTTAGTTCAATTTGTATAATATTTACAATTTTGAAAATAAATCGACAGCAGTGTTAGCGAAATGCGTCGGTGTCATTAGGTTTGCCGGAGTCTCCATCAGTCTTCTGGTTAGGTTCTGGCCATTGGCCAAAAGATAGCCATAATTCCATTTAAGCGCCGCTTCAGAATCGTTAGTATTATTGAAATGATTCAATCTGACGACTGGTTTCTTAAAAACTTCACTTTTGAGTTCATCAAAATAGTAAAGTCCGAGATGACTGCCCTCAGCAGCAGCCACACCATCGCCACAATCGTCGACATCGATTTCATCAATAGATCCGATATCTCTAAGAGTTCTGACGCCAACAGCCATTGCAGTTCTTATGTTTTCTCGATCTTCTTCTACCTCTTCCAAATCGTTATAACCGGCATTATTGGGACCCAACCCGACCACTGCCACTACCGGATAGTTAGAAATCATGTCATAAAAGACACGACACTTACTCTTCTTGAGTGGTCCGATTCTGTCAATTATTATCTCATTAAACATTTAATTGTTATAAATAGATTAATAAATTGAAGTCATTACACATTTATAGCAGTTTTAAGTTTTCCATCGACTTTATCGTTGAATTTAATGCCATTATTACTAAAAATGAAGTTATCTTTATCTTCAGAATTCTCGTAAATCCCAAGAAGTAATGCCTTCTTCTGTGAAATACAAATGAATGTAAATAAAAGTACAAACTTTTGACAATATCTATAGACTTGAAACAAACCCCCATTTGTGTCGTTGAAGACAATCGACTTCTATTAATATTGAATGAAATCTTATAAAAATCTAATAATAATTGTCTACAAATTGTGTGTTTTTGTATTGAACTAAAGCTAATTTTCATTTACAATAATTAGACATCAAATGCAATGAAGTTTTATTAGAATTATATTAATAGCAATATTTTGATATCTTTATTATCAATGTTTATAATGCCGTTAAAATATGATATTTGATTACTATTGAAACTAAACGAATAATAAAATGAAATGATTATATAATTCTAAAACTCGTTTATCAGTTGCTATGTTTGTATAGATAGCGCTTTCAACACTATTGAGTCAATTTTTAGTCAATTTTGAGTCAATTTTATTATTTATCGCCTAAACTTTATATAAAGTTTCTCATTTAGAATAAACACTTCTCAAGTTTTTTCTTCAATACCCAAATTAGGTTCAGAAATATATTCACAACCCTTCAAAACGAACACTTTTGCAACAAAATTAACTCATTCTCTTCAGAAATATATGAACTTTTGATAAATCTTTGGTTTAAAATCTCTTCCGTTTTGTTTGAATTTTATATTCGCAAAGATCTGAATGTTATAAAATTATTTTCTGTCCGTATTTCACTCTAGCATTTGTAGATTCGTTGAATTTCTTTGAGAAATTTATTTGATTTATTAAAATTCTCAACCCTTTAATTATAGATTTTAGAAACAATTTGGCCACACTTTTCGCATACTTCGAGACATCATTTGATGGCCTCCTCAATAATGCATTAGAAATATTTTTATGATATAAAGAAAGGAAATCAAAAACTCTGTCTTAAAATTCAAAAACAACAACACATTCATTTGTGTAAATTATGATAAGGTCTAAATTAGACAACAGAGCGATTCTCAACTCCATTTATTGAAGTTTGTGAATAAACTTTCAATCTATGTATTGATAATTATATCAAATATACTTTTAAGCAAAAAATCAATCACTTTTTTCTTTAAAATAATGATTTTTATGGAAAGAAAACAGATCTAAAAAAGTTATTTATTTCAATTATAATGAACGACATGAATATCCGGTTAAACTTGAGTTCAAAGATCACATCCAGTTAGAGAAGCTTTTCCTTTGAATACCAAATCGAAATCATTGCCTTCATTGATAGAAAGAATGAACAATTTTTCAGTTGCCAACGGATGCCTATATTGTCAAATAGATTCAAAAATAAATTGTTAGAACAAGTTTTGATAGAAGTTTTGAAAACTCAAAGTTTAAAGGATTTCATACCACTGTCCAAAAGTACATCCGATATTATTTTGATTATCATAATAATGACATTTATCATTTAATCTCATCGAAGGAATGTATTCATAAATATGAAGCTTTGAACAAATTTGAAGTAAAGTAACTATTCCTAAGAAACCAGAAGAGGGAGGATTTTTTGGCATTGAAGTAAATGTTGTGCTCTGTAACAAATCCCATGATTTCCAAATCACTTGAGGATGTAATATATCGAATGTTTCATTTGGAACTAATTTTTTGAGCTTTTGATGTGCTTCAAAAAACAATTTCCTTTTATCAGTCCATTTGATTAGATCTAAATCATAATCAGACGCGTCCCAAACGAGATTAACTATATTTTTATATAAGTCAGAAAATGAAACGTTGAAACTGTCATTTAGAATAAGTTGCGAATTAAGGATTCGAATTGTTGTCTTATTTCCCACATCTTCGATGTAGTCAACTGTTGGCGCGTTATTAAACCTCAACACAATATCATGAGAATCAATGTCTTCACCCAAATGAGAACCAATCAAAGCCCCAGAATTGGATACCATCGCACAAGTCGGCTTTTCATTATTGCCATTCGATGGAAAGACATCATTGATTGAAAATGAACTTAAAATGACATTCGAGTCAAGATTTTGATCAATATTTCTCAATAGATGTACAGGAATATTGCATAATAATTGTCTATTTGGATAAATTGATTTTTTTCTGCCTTTAAAGTTAACATTATAAAAATTGTGTGAACTTTTTTCTCTTAATAAAGAACTCGAGAGATCAGATTCAGATCTTCTCAATTTTACAATTAAATGATTTTTAAATGAATCAATTTTTGAATTTAAAAATTCATTACTATTAATAAAATGACTGTTATTCATAAAATTTAGCCACAAATCGTTGGGTGATTTTTGATTTATGTGGAGCGTCGATGACTTCTGTTCCAAATACTGTTTAGACAAATCGATAAAACTTGCAAAATGCTTATTAGCTTTTATTGAAGTGTTTTGCAAAAAATAAAATATAATCACATAAAAGTATATTAAAGCACTTATTATTGTCAATATAATGAACAGACATATCGTATAACCTAATAATCGCATTATTTTAAAGTTTATTCATTTTTCGTAACTTTCAAAAAACTAATTCATATTTATCTCAATTATATATTATTGAAATTTAATAATAAGAACTTCATAGAATTGAATTTAATTGTAGAGCAAATTTCGTAAGTTTCAAAACAAAATAAGTGAAAACAATTGAATTATTTAGAATTTATAAGCAAAGCAATGATAGCATCCTCTCAGCCTCTTTTCTCTTTGTACTCCTCTGTTGCTAAGCAACTATAATCCCATTTCCAATAAGTTTTTTCAAATACATCTTTTGAATTTTGCTTCGATTAGGATTTGAAATTTAAAATTATTTCGAAAAAATAATCTAAACAATCAATTTGAGTGAACGCTTAATTTTAACGATTAGTAACTTTTTCTTAAGTTTGGGGAATAAGATTATTATTTCGATGAAATAAAAATTGAGACCTTTTTATGGAGATCTAACCTTATATTGTTCTTAACTTTAAACCTAAACTTTATAATTAGACACAATGCCATTCATTGAAAACAAGTCAATTGTTTACTGTAAACATTAGCTGTAAATTTTGTATTAGAGCTCAACTTTCGACAAATGATTGATAATAAACAAGATATAAATATTTGAATCATTTGGAAATTATCTTCAATTTTTCAATCAGAATGTTTGCAAAGTATAGACAAATTTGAATAAAAGATATTTTAGATTTATTTAAATTGTGCGCAAAAATGATAAAAAGCAATATAAAAATAGCTAAAATTTGCTCGTCATTTAAATTTTGTGATCGATGTTTGATGTGATCCAATGAAGTCCATCGCCTTCAGGAGGATATTTTGAGGGCAGAATTATATCGATCCACGAAATTTCATTGCGATTAAGCCCAAGAAATCTCTTCCAGTTTTCTCGCGGACCGAAATCGTAAGGATTCTTAAACTTTTTTCCAACTTTTGAGAGTCGACTGCTTTCTTTTTTATTGATATGCCTTTCAATACAAGTTTCTCCTTTAGTTATGAGGAGTGAGTGATAAATAATTAAACCGCCTAAATATAGATTCAATGTTTTAATATTACATCAATTAATCATTGCATTCAAAAGCCTCACCCAATGCAATAAATATTCCGATACACGTGAGACCTTCGAATATAATACACTTGTGCCACAATAGCGGTAAATAAGTTGTCGACCAAATTGTTTCAGAAGTCTATTATTTATTCAATCATGAATCCACAAAATATTTACATTTATTCATTTCATACCATTTTATCATCAGTTGAGTTAATATATGTGAGATCTGGTTGTGGCCAATAGTGATCGTATCCTATTTTGAATCCAAACGTCATCACAAAAATAGTTCCAAACCAGGTGTAGACACAGAACATGAAAAAATAGCGGTGATTGAAATGTCCGACACAGTTATTAAGCCATCTGTAATACAACCAAACATTAAAACTAAAGCAAAACTATAAGACAGACATATAAATTACGGGCAGTGATGATCCATAGATAATATGCACCTGTAATGGAATCAATTCCTTCAATAATTAAATTAATTCATTGAAAATCATTGAATAATTCTTAATACTTGTTACAAACAGAGCAGTGATGAGTTCGTGGAGGCTTTGGTGCTATACATTTTTTACATATCGAAACCACTTCTGAAATGATCGAACCCTTAGAATAAATTGAAGAAAATTAAATTTCAAACTATTGGAAGTGTTGCGTATAATTAAGTCATACATCGGGCGGATGGCCAGGAGATATAGTGAGAGCCATATAGTAGTGGTAAACCACGTTTATTAGCAGCCAATGACCTATCACTAAAGCTATTATAGTGACGGTGAGGCTCTTCGATGACCAATAAGTCAAACCAATTATATATGCAATCAATATAAAGGGCACTAATAGAGCGATGACTGCACTCACGAATAGCTATAAATTTGAATTAAAGTTTAAATCATTAATAATTAAGTTAAACGTAAGTTAGTTTTGATGAATGACTTACTGGTCCCAAGACTTGAGTGAAGTGATCGACGAACCAAAACATCGGTTCCTAAAAGTATTGATTGAATGTAAACAATATATATATTAATTGTTGTTGTGTTTCATATACCAGAAGAGTGTCCGCAATATATCCCGAATCGGTGTAAGTGTTATAACAAAGACTCTTATAATACAATACTATTAAAAACAATTTGTTTAATAATTTATCACAAAATCGACCAAAAAGTCGACCCAAATATCGCCTAAATTTCATTTCGTTTCATATAAGGACCTATTTTTATAAAACTTTGAGAAAATAATAGCATTTATTCGAATGTCTTATTATTTGCCGATTTTATCTACCATTAATTAAATGATCGATTGAATAAAATATCAATTTTTGTAAATATTTTCTTTTCATTTTTCCACTTTTTTTAGTAAAGCATTAAATGATTTAATGATTGAATAGATTTGAAACTAATGTTTAAATTAATTAAAATATAATTATTTATATTAAATAAGTTGACATCAAATAAGTTTATTTGACTTCATGTCTAATCAAAACCTAATCATAAGTTATATCATTTCTATAAAACAAATATTGCATTCAATTTTAAAATCCAAACACCAAATGATAAGAGCGTTTGCGCACTTCGTTTTCGATCCAAATCGAGAATAAGCGCACAATTTTAAAAAATTTGTAAAAACTAAATCAAATCTAAGAACTTATTATTATTCAAATAGATTTTAATTTGATTTGGTTTTAAAAACTTAAGTTCAAATAACTTCTAAGGATTGGACCGAATCTGCACTCAAATCAATCGATTAATTAGTTTCCAAATCAAAAGCGCACGAAATTTGAGTTAAATTTAAATTTGAATAAAATTTGAAAAATACAATCAATAAATTGAGACAAAATTGTTTTCATTTATTTAATGGTTCACTCCATGAAAACTCATTCAAAACTATTAAAAAGATTAAATTCCCTAACATTTGAGTAAAACTTAACATCAATTCAATTAAAACTAAAAATTGTAGCAATAATTTAGAGTTAATCTTATTATTTGGTATTAATATTAATAACAAATTAAATAAATCGAAAATCGATATTTAGATCAACATAAGAGACAATGAATGGAAAACTTGAAATTATTGTCACTTAATATAGTTGTTAACCTTAACTATTATATGAATCAATAATAATATATCATTAATTGAATAATAAATAATTATTGTTAAGCACATAATAATACGTACAGTATTTACGTTAAAGTCAAATAGCATTACATAATAATAATAATAATATTAATATTAATAATATTAAACTTATATATAAAATACAATAATATTAAAGATGAAATGAAGATGTTTTGTACTGTTTATATACAAGTGTTATACTACACATATAAATACATATCAATAATACACCAGAAGTGTATACGAAATCTTCAAAGTTTTTCCATAAAGTGATCTCAAATCTAAAACTTTTAAATTTGTTTGAAAAATGAAGTCAATAATAGATACCATTGGT
The DNA here is from genome assembly GCA_034697245.1 of Malaconothrus monodactylus. NCBI lineage: Eukaryota > Metazoa > Arthropoda > Arachnida > Sarcoptiformes > Malaconothridae > Malaconothrus > Malaconothrus monodactylus. The sequence continues at coordinate 2,526 of JAQIWZ010000684.1, read as the reverse complement.
ATAACTAATTAATTTTGTGAAAATTTTGGTCGACAACAAGTGTTTAACGTTTACAATGAAAGAATGAATAAAGAAAAGAAAAAAATAATAAAAATGATTAGAATCACAGCACACAATGTAATAGCAACCAAATGGATATTACTGTACAGTAGAGCTAATGCATAAAAATTGAGCGTTTAATGGTTTAACTCATATGATTGTGTTGTTCAACAATAATTGTTTACCTTTAGTTTGAGTTCAATTTATAAATTAAAAAAACAGTTAATTTTAAAAAAATCCTAAAAACTCAAATAAAATTAAATCAATGATGATATGTATTTAACACAATTAAGTGATTAGATTTTGGCGATTTTATCATTAAAAATGTAGAATACAATGAAATATAGTTAAGTAGCAATAAATATAAAAAGTGTATTAACTCGTGAGAGTTGTGGTCGTATTATCTGTTGGTTGCGAGCGATGCATTTCATTTCCCTCTGTAGACGATGAAAAATGAGCATTAGTTGCAGAATACGAACTTTTAATATCTCTCTTTTTTGCTTTTCTTCGAACAAATGGAAAACAGCCCTTCGTTTCTTCAACCGGAGGGCAATCAAACATGAGATCAGGCGTTAAACTTCCGTTTGGACCGAAAGCACTCAACTCTTTATAGCATTCCGTTTCGATCATTTCGTTTTGCCACGGAATTGATACACAACCGGTATTGAATTTGCTATAAAATGTGTCATCGCTTGCATCCAAATTCACTCCTTTCACTGTAGAGAACTGCTCGATATCCAAAACATCTTTAGCATAGACTGCATGAGGCTATCAAATCATTTATAAAATTCAAATTAATATCAATCAAACACAAATAATCGATAGTTTTAACCGAAATTCTTACATCTGGAGAAAATGGCGGCTCAAGCATTCCTGCTTCAAGTCTTTTCCAATTAATACTTTTGAAAAAGTCATGAGCTTTCACTTCAAAAGATCCCAATCGACCACAATTACAGCCGAGTCTTTCTTTTGGATCTTTTTTCAATAACTAAAAGCAAATGTTTAAATGAATTAATAATGAAAAATATGAGCGCATCATAAATAATAAAATGAATAAAGAGAACTAACCGCCTGACAAATCGCTTTTGCGTCATCACTAAATTTATTCGAATATTTTTCTTGTTCGTCTTTTACTCTTCTCTCCACTTCTTCTCTCTTGACCTGAATGAAAAAGTAGAGCTTTAATGAAAAAGAAGAGGAAGAAAGTTGAAAGATATTAATACTTTTTCTTTTCTAGCTCTGAAGGGCGCCTGTCCTTCAATCATTTCATATAGAAGACAACCTAAACTAAACCAATCAGGACTAAACGTGTATTTTTCATTATCAATAACTTCTGGAGCCATATAACCAACAGTTCCGACTCTTCCTCTAACCATTTCTCCCTCTGGTATTTCCATAGCCAGTCCCAAATCGGATATACGAACGTGACCTCAATTAGTCAAATGATTCAAATTAGTTGAAAGTAATGAAGAGAAAGTTTAAATAATGGTAATGATTGATACCGTGATCGTCCAACAGAATGTTTTCAGGTTTTAAATCCCTATAAACGATGCCCTGGAGGTGCAAATGTTCTAAGCCTTGAGTGACTTCTGCCGCATAAAATCGAGATCTATCCAAATCAAAACCAGGTTCTCCTCCCATATTATAAATATGAAATTTGAGATCTCCGCCATTCATAATAGTGAGAACAAGACAAAGAGCGTCTTTAGTTTCGTAAGCATACGCCAAACTGACAATAAAACGAGAATTGATTTTTTGCAAAATTTGTTTTTCTATGAGAACCATTGACTCTCCCTTTCGTTTTTTGATGCGCTTCTTTTCCAACTTTTTGCAGGCATACATTTTACCGGTAGCGCGAACCTGACAGGCACACACTTCTCCAAATCCACCCTTTCCTAACACTCTATACATTCTAAATGTCTTTGCAGTTACGGTCCGATTCTCTAATGTTTTCCACTGTAGAAATCGTAAAAAATATTTACTATTTTCAAATTCTTTGAAGGGCTCATTAGCCAAAAAATCTTTGACTGATCTAAATATTGATTGAGTGAAAAAAAGAAAATAAATGAAATATAATTCAATGTTATGAAAAGATTTGGTAAAAAGTTTGAAAGGATGACATACTGTGCGCATTCTGAGAATAAATCTTTGCTATTTGTATGTAAGTTATCTTTACATTTAATTATTAAATCTTCATTAAGAACTTCAACGAAATGAGGACTCGTTTTGGTAAAGTATTTGTCAATAATTTCATTGGCAGATTTCGCTCTCTCCTCTGCCAGTTGTAATTCATAGTTTTCCTATTATGCGATATTGAAGTTAGAGTAATTGATGAGAAAAGCTCTTATCAAATACTTACTAATGCATCGAGAAAATTGTTGCATTTGCAATATTGAGGTTTGGTTTCACAAAAATTTCGAAATAGTAATCTACCAATTGGTTGTTGCTCTACTATATAGTTGTAACTGATTTCTAAAATTATTTTAA
>JAQIWZ010000683.1:0-16698 GCA_034697245.1 Malaconothrus monodactylus | reverse complement strand
TGTGTAATCAAAAACATACCTTTATTTTAATTTTATAGCAAAATCTCATTTATTTTTCCAAAAATTATTACAAATTTTGAAAAATTTTTACTATAAATATGTTTCGCCAAAGTTTTGTCATTCAGTTATAGTTAACTATAATTCCAAAATGTTTTCCTTTTGTAAAAATAGGGTATATTTTATATTAAGAAAATCTAAAATCTAATTGTAATCTAACTGTAATCTACTTAACAGTTATAACCAAATAGTAGATCACATTTAAGTATTATTTAAAGTCATCAAAATAACGAACCAAAGCTACACAACTATTTGTGATTCCATTCAAACTATTGAATCTGTTTTTAATAAAAATTATTCTTCAAATTTTAAACCAATCTCTTATTCAATTCATTTGCAATTCAATTAATTTCTGCGAACAATTAATTTATATCGGATTCAATTCATTTCTGCAAACTATTTATATCGGATTAAAATATCAACTATTGATAAAATTAATGAAACGATTTAATGAGAATAAGTACACAGTTTTTTCAAATCAAATAATTATTAAATTAATTGTATTTATTTTGCTGCGAAAAAATAAGTGGTTTAAATGATATATAAATGTGTCAAATGAGTCAATTGATTGATTATAAAGTTCTTTCAACCAATTAATATAATTGCTTTCCTAATAATCAGATGAACCGATAATTTCTTTACAATCGCAAAACTTTGAGTGGCTTTCAAGTGAACCAAACTTTTAATACTCTCAACGCATTAGTAAATATATATTTAATAATTATTTTTGGTTTTAACCAAAATTTTTATTTTTACTTTTAATTGTTTCACTTATAAAAAAAAGTTGTGCTAAATATTTATTTAAATAAAATTGTTTAATATTCTTAAAAAAGTGCGAAAACCACAAGAAAGGGATAGTTTAAAACGTTTTAAAAAGTTATAGAAAGGGAGGCATAAAAAGGAAAACTAAGTGATGACACAAATGATTACGTCATTTGTACAATACTTTGTTTGACAAAAATATGGCAGAAGTGCTGTAATAGAGTTCACAACCATTAGATTTAAAGGACTGATATTGAACTGCATTTGCCTTTTAGTTAAATTACAATTCAGTTCAGATGTGATTTTGTGATATTTATTATTAATTATTATTCAACTATTTTGTTATTAATTGAATTCAAATAATTATTAAATATGAAAAAACAATTTCTAAATATAAAAGATTTCGTTCACATAAACCTTTCGAGGTATGATTTTTTCATAAATTATTTCATTATTTGTTTTTTTTATTACGTTTTAAATGTAAATATGTTTTTATTTTATATTTGTTTCGATTCATTGCTTTCTATAATTCATCTATTTTTGAATCATTTTTTTTCTAAATATAACTTTTGTGAGATTTTAGGAAAACTCTTAACATTTGTTTAGGTTTTCGTTTAGTTTTTGTTTCTATAGAATTAAAGTTTAAAATATTTTTTCTGCGATTAAATTATTTGTTAATGAATTTGAGCCAAACATTAATTTGATATCAATATTAAAGTTAAAGTAATTATTGATAAAAGCCTTTAATGTGTTTAATGTCTTGTTATTTATCGCAACGATTAATGTCTTATAAAAAAGAGTTTTAATTTATATTCAAACGATTGACTTCTTTGAAAATATATTGCAATCAATTTTAAATAAAGAGCTGTTATTTTGAATTAGAAAAAAACATGTATTTGAATGCATATAAAACACACCCAAAGTATAAGTATTTTAAAGATATAAAGTTTCAATTCCTATACTTTTGATATAACTATTACTTAATGGCTTAATAACCAATAAACTTATTTCTGTCGTAAATGTATTGTTAAAACTCAATATAAAACTCAATATATGTCTCAAATGTGTATGCAATCAATCATTTAATGCTATTGTTATCAATATTTTCAAAGCATAACTTTATTTCAAATAGAGAGAGAGTTTTTATTTAAAAAATTTATAAATGAGTTGAATGCAAATTCAGATTCGCGTAACATTAGTATTGTTTCGTTAAAGGATTTGCAAAATAATAACAAAAATACCATTTGATTGGGCTTTAAGACAGTTGTGACACAATATAGAAGAAGAGGCGTTCAACTGTCATACCATTTGCATGACTGGTCATGCAGTCTATTATTTAGTTGTATCGATAGCTCTCATTTACGTATAAATACAGTTTCCGGACATCTCAACAAAAAACACACAACTTTTAGTTTATTAAGAAATGATGAGATGTCAAAAAAATATATTTGAAAATAAATTGCTTGCGATAAACAATAAATCAAAGTTTTCCTATTTATCAATATTAATATCGATTTGTCATTTGAATTATAATGAATTTGTTTCGAACGCTATCTCTTATAAATATCAATGATTGCATTGAGTGAAAACTTCAATAATAGATTTTGTCGGTTCTCCTCCTCTTATAGTCAATGTTCAAACTGTGAACTTTTCAAATATGTTAATACAATTTCCTTTTTCCTCTGTATTGTTAACCAAATTGAAAGCCCAGACTTTACTTTTAATTGGAGTCAATTTTAATTGAATATTAATCAAAGTTTTCATTTTCAACAGAGGAGACAAAAGTGAATTAACTGAAGATTTAATAAATGCAGAAAAAAGAGTCGATATAATAAAACAAACGTGTATTAACACCGAAAAGAAGATTACGTCATGTCTTCAGACAGTTGGCGGCGGAATCGATTCATTATCTGCTGAAAAACGTCTAAAAAAGATGCCTGAAATGCAACTCTATCAATGCTTTGCTGAATTCGCTGAACTATTGGGCACTGACTCTGTTCTCGGGTAAGAATTTGCAGTCGAGTTGTATTTTTAGAATTAGTCGATAATAATAATAGTTTACTCAAAATCACTTCTATTGTAAACTACTATTATATCAATTGTTAAACTCTTTAATAAACTTAAAACCTGTTTATAGAATCTAAAGAAATAAATTTAATAAAAGAGCAGTTAATACATGAAATGCAATTTGAGTAAAGCTATTGAGACGAAAAGTTTATATCTTATGTCATAGTTATGTTTTTAAGTTATGCAAAGCCATAAATCTTTTAGCCTTTTTCAATACAATATGAGTCAACCTTTTATAGTAATCTTCTTTTGAAATGCGTGTAAAACTCAATTTCGTTTAGCTCTCACATGTTTTTAATTAAATATTCGTCCTCGAATTCCTGTAATATCACATAATGACCTTAAATATGTTTTTCTCTTATAAATATTGATGTTCTTTAGCTTCTTGTTAGCTATACTTATATGCCTTTCATTCTTATTATATTCTTCTTAACTAAACTTTATTAAGAAATTTTATTATCTATCAATTGTTTCAATATTTTTCCACTTTAAGCATATTTTTGAAATTTATTTGACATCAAAGCACAAAATTATTTCTAAAATTAAAACAAATGATTGCTATTATTAATGAAATGAAATTCAAATGATTATTATTAATGAATTAATTTGAATTCTAAAATCAATGATTCATAACTTACTAGAAATATGCATAAGAATTATTAGTTAATTTCAAATTCAAATTTTGAATATAGGTTAACGCTAAGCGAGTGTTCAAAATTGCAAAACTTGATGGGAAAGGAATTGTTGAACTATGAAATCGATGTCGAAAAGCAATGTTTAAATGCCTTAACAAATGTAGTGGATGTCGATATTCCTAATGTCCATAAAGCCAGAAAACAGTTGAATAAAGCGACCACTGATATGGACACTTATCGCGTTAAATATCAAACAGCATTAAAATTATTGCAACAAAACGTCTCTGGTGTCTCCTCGGCTTCAAAAGCAGAATCATTGAAAAAGGAATTGGAAGACTCGCAGATACGCGTCGATCAGTCACGAGTATTAATAACAATTCACAATTAATTTTCTATCAATGTTTACTAAGCAATCATTTTTTAGGATTCATTTGCTGGAGAAATGTTTACATTATTGAGTAATGAGTCGGAATACGCGCATATCTTTCTTGATTATTTTCGATTACAAGCAAATTATCACAAAAAAATGCAAGAATTAATGGATATTTACCTTCCGCTTATTGAAAGAGTTATAAGTGAGTCAATATTTGAAAAATATTTGATTAAAAATTAAATTTATATCTTTTATTGATTTCAAAAGTGGATACAACACAAAAGCCTATTTTCGGGACTTCTCTCGACGAACACTTGCGCGTAACTAAACGGGAAATTTCATTAGCGATTGAAATGTGTGTCGGATGGCTACTGAATAATTTGAACGAAGAGGGATTGTTTCGAATTCCGGGCAGCACTTCCAAAGTTAAAAAATTAAAGAGTGCTTTTGATGCGGGAATTGTTGACATCGAAGAGTATGCTCGCGATCCGCACACAGTTGCAGGAGCTTTAAAGTCTTACTTGAGAGAACTGCCAGAACCTCTTCTCACTTATAACTTATATCAAGAGTGGATTAATGCTGCGAAGTATATGCCTCTCAGCTTTTTATTATTATTCAAAGTTTATTTTAATTATGATTTAATTTTGTAGAATTAGTGACAATGATTCTCGTCTTCAAGCCTTATGGAAAGTTTGTAATAAACTTCCGAAAGCCAACTTTGATAACTTGAGATATTTAGTTAAATTTCTGGCAAAGCTCTCAAACAATTCGGATGCAAATAAGATGTCGTCGCAAAATATAGCGATTGCTATCTCTCCGAGTCTGATATGGCCTCAACAACAAGATTGCGCACCCTTTGAGTAATAAATATTTAATAAATATTTATCTTTTTAGTGATTATTATATCTATTAATTTTAATTTTCAGTCTAAACATGACGGCCGCAAACTTTCACAGTGTTATACTTGACTCAATCATACATTATTGCGATTGGTTTTTTCCTGGAGGTTAACAAATATATTCTCTAAAATTTAAACAATTTGAATATTGCTCTGATTTTGAAATTAAATTTATTTTGTTTGATCAATGATTAGAAGTAAGTTTGACTCATCTTCCTTTAAATGGAGATATGTTAATAAACGGTGAGAATCATTACAGTGGAGACAATAAAGCGCCTCAAATACATCGTTCATCTAAAAAGCCTGCGCCACCCGTTCCCTCATCTGCTAAGCCGTTTGAGAGAACAGGTTCTCTGAATGGCGGTAAATATGTTGGTTCGGCAACAGCTTCAAGACTTAGTTTCGATGAAGTGGAGACCGAAAGCCAGACCAACAGCCAATTAATTCCGACTAGTCTTGATTCAAATGTAAATATTTTAAGAGAAAGTAATGCTTCTGATAACTCAACAGCTCATTCATCTGTGATTTATTCGACGGCATCTCTTGATAGACCTTCAAAGATATCAGCAGACAATCAATCAGATCGTCAGCTTTCAAGTGATAAAAAAGTTTTCGCGAGTATTAATTTGAGAAATAGAATAAAAGAGAAGCCGAACGTTCCGCCGCCTTCTGTCCCGAACAGGTCTGAGAGACCGTTATCTGTTCACGAAAGGCCGTCAATCCCTCCTCCAGAACGCCCTCAAAGATCATGTGATAACAAAGTTAAACAACGGTCTCTCGAGTGTTTGAATGATTCAGATTCTATGGAAGAAAAGACTTCATTGTCCGACAAAAGTTCGACAAACAATTCAAAGTTATTGTATCCATCATTACATGAATTGATTAATGCAGATATTTCTATCGATTCATTAGAAGATTCATTAAATCCATTTCACGAAAATGATAGCTCATCAACGGATTCAGTCAAAACTAAAAGTTCCAACGAAAAGGAATGCATCGCATTCGCTGATGATTCAGATCTCGAGGACAACAATAATGATGTCAATAAGTTCAACATTCAATCAATTGATGCACAAAGAGTTAAACAAACCATTCCTCTAAAGCCTCCCAGAGCTCTATCTCCGGCCAATCACAATGAGAAGAGTGAGAACGACCTCCAGCCTAGTATTGATGACTCACTTTTCATTGATTCTAAATTAGTCGATATTGTTGAAAATGATCAACAATTAACTGTTCACAACTTGTCTTCAGCACAGTCTGTCGCACAACAGCCCAGACCTCCGAGGCCTTTACCACCAAATAAACCACGAATCGCTACTTCGTCCGAAGACACACATCTTTAATCTTTAATTTGTTTCCTATTCTTTAAATTGATATTTTTTCACAAGTAGTCATTCTTTTAGTTCAACAACTATTTCGAGTTAAGTCCAAAATTCTTACATTTGCAATAAAATTATGATAATCTAAATTCAAAGACATCTTTTGATAATTTGTGTTTACGCTCTGTTCGATTCGGATTTAGTTAATCATAAAATGAATGGACGGTTATATCGAATGCTTGTAAAGAATTGTGCCTTTATTTCTATCGATAAATTACTGAAATTTTGTTATTTAATTGATATAAAATTAAGTTATGTTTTGCTACTCTTTGTTATTCTAGTCTCAAGTTGTCTCAATTTGTAATATAAGCCCATTAGTGACACACTATTTAATAATAATGTGAACTAATTTATTGATTTATTATTCAATTTTTGTCAATTTAATAATAAATAATTGTAGCAAATTCTATATATTTTAATTAGTTTCATATAATTAGTTACTATTTTAAATGTTACTCAACTAAACTCTATTAACTTTGTTATTACCAAAATTCATATTTTCCCAAACATTTCTATTGTTTAAACGATTAAATAATATTTTTAATACATTTGTTTTGGTTTATGTTTGAGAACAAAGTTATTCTATACTGAATAAAGACTTCAATTAAAGTATTATTTTATTCATTGATTGATTATTTTTTCAAATGCAAAGTGAATCTCAATTTTCTGCTTTTCATTATTTGATATCTGGGCTCGAGATTCAGTTTTATATATAATAAATGTTTTCATTTAACTACAGAAAAATTCATTTTAAATACAATAAATAAGGCTTTAAAATAATGAATACTTTTTGCAAAAAATAGCAAAACACGGAATCGAAAAAATGAATAATATTCTGAACATTTCAAACATTGCGCCAAAACATTACAATTCAAATGACGTATATTTAAATGTCGAAAAACACGTGTTTCTCATTCAAGCATTTGTTTATTTATATCTTTATTATTAAACAAATTTAAAGTTATATATTAGTTTAAAAGTTAAAAATCAGAGTTGAGAACAAAAGAGTTTTTAATTTAGAGTTTTATTTTGTGAATAAAAATAAAATGTCAACAAATTTTGTCGAAGAATTATTACAAAAGGCTTCAGAAAATGAGTCCAAATCTTATAAAAGTATTTCAGTCGAGAAACAAATTGAACTTAATTTCGATTTGGGACACCTTTTGGCCATCGATTCCAATGCTATTAATTCTAATTATTTCAGGTCTTTATCAAAAACTTTATTATTAATGAATAATTGATTAAAATTTTGAAATAAATAGAACTAATAAAGAGTTGTGTTTACAAGAGTTGACTCGAGATAACACTCAACTCATTATTAATAAGTTATGGGATTTGAAGACCAAAGCAGTTGACAATGTAGTTGTGGCACAACTGCCAAAACCTAACTATTTATTGCCGCGAACTAAACACGTGCCCAAACCAAAGACACCCACAAAATGGCAGACATATGCAAAAGAAAAAGGAATTAATAAAAGGAAAAAAGAGAAACTCGTTTGGGATCAAAACGCTAATGAATGGAAACCAAGATTTGGCTACAAAGGAATCAATCAAAACAGAAATGAATGGATGATTGAAGTGCCCAATAATGCAGGTCTCAAACCATTAACTCATTTATTTTTAGCTTATTTTTTAATATTTAATCTCATTTTATTGTTGATTATTCTCATAGATCCAAACGTTGACTACTTTGAGAAGAAAAATGAAGATAAAAAAGAAAGAATCGCTAAAAACGAATTACAAAGACTTAGAAATATCGCGCGATCTAATAAAATGAGACTTCCGGGCACTGCGGGCATTGTTCCGCATTCGAGTCAGTCTAAGGAACAGCTGAAAAAGGCTTCGATGTTAGCGAAACAGTCGACCGCTTCTGTCGGAAAATTTACCGAAAATCTGCCCAAAGAGAAGGCGCCCAAAAATATGGGGAAAAAGAGACAATTCGAGCCTAATTTGGGTGATTTGACTAAAGAGAAAGACAAAAATATGAGAATAATTAACGAAATTATGAATAAGAAACCAAAGTTAGACATCAATAAAGCTGTTGAGCCTTTGGTCCCAAACAAGTGAGTCTTGAATATAGATTTGTTTAAAGGATTTCATAAATGAATTTTATCTTAATTTAGAAGAAATTTCAAGAAATCTAAGGATTCAAAGAAACCAAGAGGAGATTTTAAGAGCAAGAAAGGGAAACCGGCCATCACTAAACACAATAAGTTTAAGTCCGGCAACAATTCGAATAAGTTTTCTAAAAGTAATAATAGAAAAAGTAGTTTCAAGTCTGACAATAGGAAGAAGTAAATTATTTCTTCTTATTTATTGTTTTTCTTTTATAAAGAATTACAAAAATTCATTTAAGATAAAACTAAGATTAAAAAACAAAATAAAATTTTTACATTTGTTTCATAAGACATGACAGTTATGTATTATTATATTTGGCTAATATTCGTAATTAAATCAATTAGAATAATGTACTGACAATTGTTTTCGTGAAGAATCAACTCATAAGGTTTCCGTTCGCAAAAATATTGTTAGGATCGACATATTGTTTGACAGCTCTAAGCATTCCGAGACCTACAGTAGAAACTGTTTTTTCGAGCCATCGTTTTCTGAGTTTTCCAACTCCGTGATGGTGTGAAATACTTCCGCCACACGCTATGATCTCATCACGAGCTGCAGACTCGATGGCTTCGTAGACATGGACGGGATCGCCACCAGTGATGCCGTCCTGATAGTTAAATGCGAAATAGAAGTAAACGCAGGCGCCCGCGTCATATGTCTGAGTGACTCGACATGTAATCAAAGCAGGTTTGCTGACTATGTATTTCTTGACTTCTTGTCTCAATCGGTCCTTTACGTTACGACATAAATCAAGACATCGATCCCATGGAACTGATGTCTCGAACGATTCGGCGACTATTCCATAATCTAATCCCAAATCCTAACAAAATGTATTTAAAGTGTTTTATAATCAATACAATAGCAATGATTGTTATAAAATGAAAGACTGACTCGAATGTAAGCGATGACGAACGTAAGCATATATCCGCGCTTCCCGTTCTCTTCTCCCGCAGAAACGCCGCCAAATTTTGAGGCAATCTCTAGTATTTTCTTTTCTAAATTGTCGACTTCCTAACAAATCATACAAATCATATTCAATCAATTGAAACATTTGTTTGAAATAATAATAAGTTTGAAAACCTCTTTATTTCCTTCCATTAGAAGAGTTGAGACACACATTTTGTTGATATCGAAACCTTTGACTTTTGTGATATACAAACGTTTGAAACTGTCTGAAATTGACTGAAATATTGAGGCGGCCTCTGGTTTGAGCGCTTGGCCTGAGTTTTATGAAAATTTATTAAAATTAATTTAATGAACAATTAGATAATGAATGAACAAAAGATAATAAAATACCAAAAATGAACTGTTCGTTATCCATAAGTCTGACTGAAGCCGGTTTTAATTGTTGTTTCGCTATTTCTCTCATAAATAGAACTCCAGGTTCAAAACTGGCAAAAATAATCGAACCATATTTTTGGCACACAGGGATTGGTCGAACTTTGAGCGTCACTTCTGTGATAACGCCTAACGTTCCCTCAGAACCCAATATAAAGTGATGAATGTCAGGACCCGAAGAAATTCTGGGGACTTGACAATTGCGCTCAACTGTTCCTTTAGTGGTAACCATTTTTACGTGAACTAAAAGGTCTTCAATATTTCCGTAAACATTTTTCTTCATTCCAGAAGCTCTGGTGGCGACCCAACCGCCTAATGAACTGAATTCATAAGAATCTGGTTCATGACCAGTACAGAGATTATGTTTTGCTAATTCTGCTTCTAAGTCTTGCCCAAAAATTCCTGCTTCGATGTGAGCGGTCAGGTTTTGGTGATCGATCCATAATATTCTGTTCATTTGTGACGTGTCTAATGATAAGATCATTCGCGTCTCGTTCTCTGGACATTGAAGAGCACCCGAAACACTGGTTCCGCCACCAAATGGTATTATAGCCACGTTATGATCAGTCGCTAACTTGACTAAAGCGACCACTTCTTCGTGACATTTGGGCCAAACGACTAAATCTGGAACGCGAGAAAATTTATCGGCTCTCAGAGTGAATATTTCGTGCAAAGTGTGGCCGTGACTGCGGAACAGCCTATCGCTGGCGTCGTCCGAATAAGAAATGGCCGTCTTTTGCAACTCATTCATAAAGGAGTCGTTGATCACAGGTTTGGGCAAATCTATTGCTTCCGATTCGGGCTATAAAGGGATTGGTATTTAGTTTAAAGAAATAAAACAAATAGTAAAAACCTGTGAATGAAATTTGTTTCCGAGATCGACTCCAAGAGTAGTTTCGACCCAATTCCTAAAAAGTGGTAATTTTTTGTTTCCAATTCGATATCGATCTCCTGTGAAACTAAAAGTCATAGTTTTGTCATCGATTTCGAACTTAGAGTCTCTATAACCCCAACCGTTCCATTTCAATAACTCTTGTCTTAAGGAAAACAACAACTCTTTTAATTATTTAATCGAAAAATTTGTTATTTTATAAAAACCTTTTCTTAGGTATAGAACTGCTCAAAGAACTAACTCTCGGGTCGTCTTTAGTGCCCGATAAATGTCTTCCAATAGTATTGATTCGATCTTTTGCTGACATTTTCCGTTAAATATTTATTATTAAATTGAAAGCAATTATTCGATTCACTTATATTTGGACTAAATATCAATTTAATTGACTCTTAATTAATGACTAAATCTCTTCTAAAGGTGTGACTCAATAGAAATAAAAGAAAAGATGAGACAAATGAATGGATTGTTGTCATAGAAACCAAGCAATTGATAAATATTTTGCTAATGTTTTTATTGATAAATTCTATTTCTAAATAATCCAAAAGTTTAGCTCTAAATTAATTGTTATTTTATTGCTATTAAAACTTATTCATTGTTTTTATTGAATTAATTAATATTAAAGTATTAAATGATTGGCTCTTCTATTGAAATGGGAGTTAATCTTCAAAATCATATGATTTTATTAAATGTTATTGAAATTTAATATTGAAATCAATTGAGATTTTGATAAATATTTTGATAAGTATTTTGATTCAAAAATGAGATATATTTTCAAAGTTATTGAATAAAAACTAAAACGAATTATATTTTAATATTTGTTTGTTTTGAATAATAATTCACTTTAAAAACTAATTGATTCATAAATGCGTTCAAACATTGATTTAAATTTTAAATTATGTAAAAACTAATCAATTATTTGAATAAATAATCGATTTGTGAAGAAATTTGACAACAAATTGACGTCAAAATGAATATAATTTCGTATTTAAGTCAAAAACAAATTCAATATATTATTGTTTTAATGGTTTGTGTCATTCAATCGACAAATAGTTTTAATACTGTTAACGATTTAAGTGAAGAAATAGACAAATCATTGGTCGGAAAATGTGTGGACTCTTTGTGTAAATGTTTTATCAATTGTTTTAATGAATATAAAAACAGCATTTATTCTAAACAATTATCACTTAATTGTTATAATATCAATGATTTTAAACAAATAGAAAACACTTTTTCTATTATTAACAAAAATAAAACAATTTGTGGCAAAAGTGTCACTGAATTAGAGCTAAAAAAAGTTCAAATTTTTAAAAGTGATTCAAAATCTATTATCGATTCAATAAAATTGTTTAACACTTCTGTCGAAACGATTAATATTTCGGAAACACTTTTGACACAAATGCCAAACAATTTATTCAAACATTTAATTAATTTAAAACATTTAAATCTATCGAACAATAATTTGACAGAATTTGATTCAAATTCATTGCTTTCACCCAATAATAGATTAATTACATTAGACTTAAGTCGCAATCAATTAAATTCAATTAATTTAATGAATTTGAATGCATTGGAAATGCTCTCTATTTCTGACAATAATTTGAATACTATTAAAGAGTTCGATATATTTAAGAGAAACCATAAAATAAAGTCATTATCGATTGAAAATAATGAATGGAATTGTAGTCAATCGTTGATTTGGTTCTTGAACTATACAATCAATTATTCAAATCGAGACCAAATGCGTTGCAGTCATCCCTCAATCGCTAAAGGAATGTCATTTTCTCATCGATTGTCTGTATTACAAACTCCGATATGTCTTCAATGCGAATGTTCTCTATTAAGAAACAACTCGACGTCTGTTAACTGTTCGGACAAACACTTAAAATCATTGCCCAATTATTTGCCGTCACTCTATCCGACAAAAATCGTACGTTTGGATAACAACGACATCACGAATGTATCATTAAATTTGGTGGCTGTGAATGACTGGCAAAATGTGACTTATTTGCACTTAAATAACAATACAATTGATTCATTGGTTGGTTTTGAAGGAACAAAACTATTGAAGAATTTGGTGGCTTTGCATTTGGCTTACAATCGATTGAGAGAAATACCGCCTCATATTTTGGACCAATTCTTACATTTGGATCAATTGTATTTATCAGAAAACCCGTGGAATTGTGACTGTAAGACAGCTGTCTTTCAAGATTGGCTTCAAAAACACTTCAAAATTGTTAAAGATATCGATAATATTCGTTGTGCAGCTAATCCTAACACTAATGTCATACCTAAGAATGGCGTATATTCTGGTCATACGAGTCACAAATTTTCTAATAGAATACTCTTTAAAATTCCAAAGTCTGAATTATGTCCGCAACCAAACAAACCGATTGAAGTTTTCGACATAATTAATGGTTTGTTGGCGTCACTCATAATTATAGTAATTTTTAAATTAATTTACGATTATTTTTGGCAAAAAAGAACTGGAAAACTGCCGCGTTTTTTCAAATTAAACTCATACTAGTCGTGACTTATTGTCAAAGTTTGATTACATTATATAAAATATTACATAAATTGGTTGTAATTTTTATTAAAAATCTCATATATTCTAAGATATGTTACAAAATGTTAAAATAAAATATAAAACACATTTAAATGTACTATAAAATAGATGCTTATAATTCTTGTTTCTCATTATTATTATTATCGTCTCTTTGGTTTTGCTCACTTTCCTTTGATTGAAGAGTTTCTGTGAGGCATCCGTTGTCACCTTTTCTTAAGGCTCGATCAACGCATAAATATTTATCTAAAGGTTGGTTTTGATGGTGAAAATACCAGTTCTCGATATCTGATTCATGTTTTTCCAGAAGACTCTCGCACTGCAAACATAAAATGATTTTCGAAATAGTTGACCACAAGAAAAGAGATTCAAATAAAAGTGTTTACCTGTGTTTTCATGTGTGTCACTTCAGCCGATGGTTTGTCCCATAATTCGTAAGGTATGCCTAAATCAACTTTAACGCCTTTATCGACTAATCCGTGCAATGTTTTGAATGTAGTGCTCATTCCTTTGGCAAATCTTGTGCTGTCTTTTCGCTCTTTATGAACATTATATTTAAGTAATGCGTCGCAAATGCCGTCTAAAGACTCGACTAATCGAAGTTCACTATTTAAATACGTTTTATAATTAGATATAAGAAAAAAGTGAATTCCTGTCAAAAAATAAAGAATAATACTAACGAAACAACATATTTAGTTCTCTTCTTTGCCTTGTCGTCAAACGAATATCCGGTTTCGATGACGTCGTGTGTCTTTCCCGTCTCTTTTAGTCTATCCTCCAATTCTATCACCAAATATTTGCAAACTATTGATCGAAACAAGTATTGAGTTTAAAAAATAAATTATTCAAAATGTTTGATTTGAAAACCTTCGCAATTGTCCGCATATTTGACTCCATAGACATCTTCTTCAAAACTTTTTTGTTGAGCCAAACAGACAAGAATCGAGACAATTGAGTAAAATTGAAATATTAAAATCGATTTAATCAGTGATGAAACCATTTCCTTATATTCATTATATTCCTGTTCCTGAAAATTAATATTTTTGAATCAATTTTATTTATATTCAATACTTCATTAATGAATCTTAATTTTATTGTATTGTATAATGAATGACATTTTATAGTAATTGAATGAGTACTATAATCACTATAACTATAGCTATATTTCGTTTATTAATTTATCAGTTATTTGTTCTTCTAACTGATAATTATAAGCAAAGAATGTTCTCGAAGAGTAAACATTATTCAAAGCACTTCTATGTTATGTATAGGTTTCAGAAATGCATTTCACTCAAAACAACGTGAAAGTGAACTCACATAGAGTTATAGGCGCGAATATTTGATAAGTTCGCAACCTTAAATTTCAATTTATCTCTACATTTTCATTTAATACATTCATTAAATCTTCTCTTTTTGTTTTGTTTGTTTCGCTTCAAACAAATTTGATTGAAATTAAAGTCAAAAATTAATTAAATGACATTATATTCAAAGTTTTTCTTAATAATTAATTTTATGATTTTAAATATTTGAATAAAAAGTGAACGAATTTCTTAGATTTAACTCAAACCTAACTTTATTAGAACTTAACAAAAAGACTCATTTACGGTACAAATACCATCAGAATTCATATTTAATCAACACTTTGTATCTCAATTGTTTTCTTAGAAAATTTTATTTTCTATTTATAAATATAGAGATAATTCAAATTATGTGAAATTGTAAGAAAGCAAAAAATATCGATCTTTTATTTCAATGAATGAGTCAAATGAAAGATCAATTATTTAAAGAGAGTTTGAGACTATTATCGCTAATCAATATTGTAATAAAAATTATTTTATTTTTGCTCTAAATGTGAAAATCTTCTCTCAAAGACTTATTACTTTTATTATTATATCTCTTATTACTTTAGTATCGAAATAAAAAAGATATTAAGACATAAAATGATTGCGTGATTTCTTATCGTAAAAATGAACTAATATTTGAAAGACTTTTAATAGAGAAATAGACTTTAAATTTGAAGTGGAATAAAATGAATCAATAAATGAATTTTATTAATTTATTAATTAATTTGTTTTTAAAATAATTAATTTTTAAAATTTATTTTATTAGTAATTTTACAACAAAATTAATGTCATTTGATTTTATGAAAAGAAAAATTTATTCAAAGTTCTAAAACAATAGAATCCTAGAGTTTGTGAGAGATGTAAATCGTGTGAAATATGATTTATTTAAATAATAGACCGGCACTCAAACCAATCCTTTCTTATGAATTGTTATTTAGATATAAACTGCATTTCCTATAATATAATACAAATCATTTCTAACATAACTTTTTAATAACATTACACTTTATTAAAACTGTTAAAAACTATTTCACACATTGAATTGATTGATGTTGAGTTGTTTTTGGAAATGAGTTCAATGTGTCGAACAGTTAAGTGGTAAACATTTAATGAGCAATTTATCTGATGAAAGAATATCATCAATAGTTTCATTTGAAAGGCACATACAGTGCAATTGGAGCTATTCTTTATATTAATCATGACATGATTCAAATTTATTGCAAGAAATTTAGACTTAATATCCATGAAATCATAAATGGAAGCGATTGGCCATCAGTTAAAAGATTAAAATGTAAAATAAATCTTCTCTTCTTTTAAAAAGTGATTCAATTCAACCAATTAAGCAAATAATTCATACAAATAACAAACCAATAATAATGAAATAATGATGTTTTCAGTGACTCTAAACAGTTGAACGCATTTTTGATGAAAGTTTCGTTAATAAACAAGTGAATACTCATTGCAATAATTGTTATCATGGAATCAAATATATCTATAAATAAATCACACGATCCGTAGACCAGTCAGAGCCCCTTCAAGAGACTTGAGATAATTTGAATAATTAGTCAAAAATTAGTGAAATGTGAGAACTAATAAAACCTTTAAATCCCAGACAACCATTTGTCCGTCAACACCAATTGAAGAAATTTTTTCTGCGCCAGCTTTAGACCCGCTATATATCCGAATCTCTAATATTGTGTTTTGATGTATAGTATCTAAAAGTGTGTCTCCAGTGCTGTTCTCAACAATCGCACGTTTATCCATATCTCGAAATTTTCTCATAGCACTAATCATTTGAATTTATTTAAAAAATATAAGAGATTAGAGTTAGAGATAAGAGTCATTATAAATATAAGAGAATAGTGACCTGAAGCCATCGACAACTCGTTTGGATGATTTGTCAACTTTATCAACAAATACTAATTCTCCTTTTATATCATCGTATTTATATAACATCGGACAACAGTCATGCCCCTAAAATATCATCAAAACCAGTTTAGAGTAATTTGTAAGGATTGCAATAATTTATATATGACTTACAGCGGCAACAATTAAATTAGGTGAGGACCAGACGCAGGTTAAAAATGGCAAAAACCTCGTTCTAAGAATATTCACATTCATGCCTTTCTTCGCGTCGGCCACTGAAATACTGCTATCGTGTGAAACCCACGCCAAGCGATCGCCATCAGGAGAAAAGCTCACACTATGAATCCAACCGCCTATACATTGAAATTTAGATTAATATTAAAGTTAATGAACAAAAGTTATCATTTAAT
>JAQIWZ010000682.1:0-16706 GCA_034697245.1 Malaconothrus monodactylus | reverse complement strand
AATGATAGGATCAATGACAAGAACATTGAAAATAACATTAAAATTGATGAAAATATTGAAAAAGTTAATAAAAATAATAATAAATTATTGGGTAAAGTATTGCTATTTTTGAATCAATGATTAATAATTAATAATAGAAGAAAATTAACTCAAATAAAGGAATGCTATTTATGGGTTCATTGACTGGTTTTAGTGTTTTGTTTGGATTTTCGACTGCGTTAGCGATCGCTAAGAAAAAAGATACGAATGCTTTCAATAAGGTTTTAGTTTTGGTTTAACTATAAATTAAATAATTGATATAATTTTGTCCAAAAGGGTATTTCAATTTTGAAAAGCACTCACTCGGAAAGTGGTGGCTCTTTAGCGATGCGAGCCTTGGGTTGGGGCACACTCTATGCCTGCAGTGGTTTCACGCTCTTTTGCGTTACTGTTTGGAAAGCTTTAGGCGTTAATGATGTGAGATTTTAATCAATTCTTAACAATAATAATAATTAACATTATTTACTAATTGTGTCAACACTTGAATAGCATTTCGAAACATTACTTTATTTTTATATCAAATTTCTTTAATAACTATTTATATTCGATATTCAGTTACAAGAATTTCGTTTGAAAGTCGGGAATCTATTGCCGACAATACCGAAAAATAATCCGCCAAAAAGTCGGACAGAATTCTCATCATTACATGATTTATTAGAATATATAATACAAGAATCGGACAAAAGTCAAAATAAAAATAATGACCGAAATGATGACGCGATTAAAAAATCAAAATAGAAATAAACATTTTTATCTTTAGTTTTACGATAATTATTGTGTAATAAATTGTGTAATAAATCTCGTTTTATATTAATTGATAACAATTGTAGTCATAACTTATATAATTATAATAAAATACGGATAACTTTACGGCCACAAAATCTTTTGTCTTTTTGTTTCAAACTCTGACTTCAATTGAATAGTCTTTTGATTTTCAAACTTTTGAATATCATTATTATTATTATTGAATATAATTTTATCGATTTCTTCACTTTTCGATTCTTCAAACTTTCTTTTGACACTTCTTTTATTGCATTCGTTTTGTTTAAGTTGAAGAACAATTGATTGTCTATTTTTGCCATATTTTCTTTGGGGTAATGGAAGTAATACTCGGTTATAGAAATCAATCAAATTATAGTATTGATAATCACAGCTATTGTCCAACACATCATTCGGTAATTTTAAGCGACGCTAAAAATAATTGATTCAAAGAGTCTTCAATAAAATTGTATAAAAATATTCAAAATATAAATAATTAAATGATTTCTATTAATGAAATATTGAAATAAATGAAATGTTTGGCTAATAATGAAAAGGTAATGAAAATATGGAAAACCTCTTTAATTAATTTAAATAATTGTCGTTTTGTCATTAATTGTGGATAACATAGAACTGAATCTAATTCAGAGTTAATTATAGGGTTGTCATCACTTTCAGACCAATTATACATTTTGCAAACCAAATATCAATAGTTTTATCAATAGTTTTATCATTTGAATTGAAAAGAAATCTCAAAAAATATTCAACACTTTGTTTATATTGCTATAAATGAAAAGTCAAACGAAGGCATGCGTACTATCAATAGGTTTTATATAAACACATAATTACGTCATTATTTAATGAGATTTTATTTCCCTTTAAATGATTTCAACTTTGAAACTATTGACAAATAGTTAGATTTGAAAAAAAGTCACTTTCAGTTCATTTAAATGACATTTCAATCATTTTGAAACAAACAACAAATTTAGAGTCAAAATGAAAATCAATAATTTATTGTCAATAATATTGATATTAATTAATAAAAATTCAATAATAAGCGCAACAATAAATCCAAACTATTATTCATCGGATGAAAGCCAGAGATGTCTTATGTCTTCATTTAATGCCACGATTTCTGTCTACCCGTCGAATCACAAGTTCAAAGGAAACACATTTCGAAACATAAGTCCCGAGACATCGACCGGCCGTTTATCCAATTGTTCCGTTCCTCATATGTATTGGGCTTTCAGTGTCTCGAATATGGCCCAAAAGCGGGTTTCGAGTCTTTCGTTTGGAATTGAATTCATTCATAACAATGGGATCGAAATTAATGTGAAATATGTCGAGAAATCCAACGAAAGCGTTAATTGTAGACAAAAGTCAAGTCAATCAATAAATAATTGTTTATCAATGCATATAAGCTATAAATTTGGATCAATTAGTGATCAATACTCTTATGAATGTTCTCACAATTTGAAGAAAACAATTAAGGATTACGTCTATAATCAAAATAATATTGAATTTCGCGGAACTTTTGAAATAGATTTGCATTTTATTCGAGTCGACAAAACAAACGGCACAAAAGCGTTTAAACCGAATAAGTATTGTTTACTCGATTGGGTTCTTCACACAAATTCTTTAATAATTATGGGATCACTTGCTTTGTTTCTAATCATATCAATGATTATTTGTTGTTCTGTTTGTTGCCATTCGCCTAATATTGAAAATAATTTTGATTCGAGAGAATTGGCAAAACTTCACAACAAAACAACAAATTCTATGAAAAGTCAAAATAAAAGTTCTCATGGAATAGAAGTCAAGGAAAATAATGGAACCAATGATGATATTTGTGGTCAACCCATCGATTTGTAAAGTTTAACCAACTTTTTTCTTTATAACTTTAATCTCAAATTATTTATTTAAAAAAAATTAACATTTAATAACTTTTTTGACAAAATCTATTTTTCAAAACTGTATTCAAGACATTATTTATGAATAAATAGTTAAAACTTAGTGTCAGTTCAAGTTTATTGGGTTAGTGTTGGCGTGGATTTAGATTAATTACAAACTTATTTAAAACTTGTATTTTTGTATATTTGATGAAAATAATTCAAATTTATTATTTATTAGCAAATTTATTAAAAATAATTAACAATTTTTAGAGAAAATGATAAAAATAGTGCGAAATGTAGTGGAATTTTTATTTATTATATGGACTGTAATTCATTTGTATATTTTGGGAGCGATTTATGTATTAAAAGAACTCAATAGAAAGTATCAAATCGTGTCTTCAGTCCGTCATTTGTCAGATGACGACAAAGACCTACCGAAAAGACTTGACGGAAAAGTAGCTGTAATTACGGGCGGATCGCGTGGTATTGGCCTCGAAGTGGCCAAAGTCTTACTCTTGAAAGGCTGTGATGTCATAATTGGCAGCTCTTCAAAGCCAGAGATCGCAAAACAATTGACTCGAAAAATATCTGAAGAATTGAATCGACAAAAGACTAGTAATGAAAGAGTCGGCAAATTAGAGATATGGGCTTTGGATCTGATGTCTCTCCAATCCGTCCAATCATTTGTTAAGAAATTAGAAACTTGTGGATCGAAAAGTTTGAATTATTTAGTAAACAACGCAGCCATTATGTTCGCGCCCAAAACCATAACAATCGATGGCTTAGAATCACATTTTCAGGTCAATTATTTGGGTCACTGTTTACTCATTTGGTCATTAATGCCATTAATGGTTAGATCGGCTAAAAAATGTGGTCAACGCTCTAGAATAGTGAACGTCTCTTCTTCGACGCATTACGCGCGCGATTTACGCCTTAATGACTTGCAGTCAACACATATTTATTCTCCATTTCATTCTTACGCTCAGTCAAAGTTAGCGCAGATTATGTTTACTTTCACTTTAAACGAATGGTTGACTCGTAATAACGAATTTGGAGACTTTCTTAGCGTTAATGCCTTACATCCTGGCGTGGCGTTGACTGAACTCTATGTTAATGTTTGGTGGGTTAAGATTATGCCATTTCTCGCAAGAGCTCTCTTTAGAGTGAGTCATAAAAATAATTTACCAATACTTTGATTAATGTATTGATAATATTTGTTACCTTTTAATAGACCCCAAAAGAAGGCGCAGAAACCATATTATACGCAACGCTTTCATCGGAACTCGAAGGGATTGGAGGCAAATATTTGGAGGATTGCGCTATCATTAAGTCGTCTCCTTTCTCAAGAGTCAAAGAATATCAGCAACAGTTATGGTCACAAACATGGACTTTACTCAAAGACTGGACCGAAAAAATGCCAAATCCTTTGGAAAATTAATTTTTAAATTATTTATCAAAAATAGTCCACAAAATTTAATAATGATTTTCTATTAATTATATCATTTGTTCTTCTATTGAGAAAAGTTTCTCAATCTTTAAATCAAATTTTCATTGCATTTAATGAGATTAAAGTTTTATATTTTTATAAAAAATTAATGTTATTATTGTTATTAAGACTATTTTATTATAGATTATTTAAAAAAAATAACTTATAATTCATTTACAATTTTGTAATCTTTGTACAACTTTTATTTTAATTAAATATTCAATTTAATGAAATAAAAATTGATTGAATATTTGATTTGTTGAAAACAGATTTAATAATCAATTTCTATTTATAAATAAATAAAAAAAAAGAAATTTCGAAGAACTGAAACTTCATTTAGAGAAACATAAGTTTAAAATAATTTATAGGAAAATAATTAACTCATATTATGAATATATGTCACAAAACTTGTTCTTAAGATAAAAAAAAAGTTTTAAATCAATAATAATTGCAAATCAAATAAATTTATGAATTAATTGAGTCTTATTTTAGTTGAGATGAGAGGAAATGAATTAAAAATGAGGTGAATTAACGACCGGCGAGTCATTGAAGTGAATGTCGTCCACTTCTATCTCTTCGTCGTCGTCATCGTCTTCGTTGTCGTCGTCGTCGTCATCGTCTTCATTGTCGTCGTCGTCATCTTCTTCTTCTTCGAAGTCATGGCCCGACTGTCCGGTCGGTACTAAGTCTTGATCTCTGGAACTAATTTCAGACAATTGGCTGCTGTGCTCTTTCTCCATATGAGACAAAACTATTTCTTCGTCTAAGGGTTTGTCGACTTGAAACCAATTCGAGTCAATATAGCGCGGAGTCAATGATGGAAAGAGTGGCGAAACCATTATTACAATTATCTAATTATAAGTTATATTAATATTGATATCAATATTAGTAACGAGTCTATTGTTTTGTTTCACTTCTACTGAATATCAAATTAAGTCAACAAATAGTTTAATAGACTTTTGTGTTGTATTTCTATGACTAAAGTCAATAATAATTGAGCGCAAACTGTACTCTCTATTAATAAATATTACGCGAGCACTGACTCAACAAACGAAAAGTTTGATTGAGTCATATATTTATTGATTATTATTAAAGACAATAATTTTAAGTGATTTAAAAATGATTTGAAATGCCAATTAATTGGAGAGCTGTCTGTCATGTGCTCTATTCATATATTAAAGAAGTCAAAAGTAAATTTATTTGCCCTCAAATAAAGTTTTCAAAACATTGATTTCCGCCTTATTTTTGAATAATTAGGAAAAGTTTAAGAAAGTGTCACTTAATTATGAGTCACAGATAAGTTAACGTCAAATATTTGGTAGTTTTGAAACCACTTTTTCGCAGAGCACTAAATTTTCACATTTTTAAAGCAGATTATAAGTTATAATTAAGTACAAAAAGTGAGTTTTAACTTTCTCGTCAACTTTTTATAACTATATATCTTTATAAATAGTAATAATGTTAATACATCAATATTTCTTAAAATACTTTTTAAGTCATTTTTAAATATCATTCAACTTATTTAAGTTTTATTAAAAAAAACTAATAATTAATTAAAATACTACTGAATTGGATCATCAAATATTAATGTCTAAACTCTTGTTTGGCGACAATTTTATGGAGCAAAAAGTTTTACACTAAACTTAGAGAAAGAAACGGTCGTTTTAGAGCACGCATTTAAACCAATAGTTTTAATTACAATAGTTATGGTTTTCCATTTCATGCCATCCAAATAGAACAGACAATAGAAGAAAAGCTCAAATTTCAAAACAAGATGATCAGCTTATCGTCTTGTTCTTCTATTTAAATAATTTTTTTGTTTTTTGATAAAAATAAACCTAATCCTAACAGTTTATATTTAGTTTTCCCTTTAACTGATTGCTCTGATATATACATAATATTATATTGAATTCCTTCAATCATTTTAATAAAAGAATATCAATAAAAATTTGAAAGTCAATAAACTTGTTTATGCTTTTTTAAACCAATGTTTTTTATTTATAAATGTTTGTAAAATTGTTGACACGAAAAAATTTTCAAATGTGTGAGATGTAAATTAATGAACTATAAGTTAAGTACCGGTAAAGGCGAAAGATTTAAAGTTTGAAGTCTTAGTTATAAACTTTCAAAATTGAGGTCAAATTATGTCATTCGAATGTAAAAATTGTTGACCACAAAAAAACACTTGCAAACAATATCTACAAAAATAATTTCCTAGAACTAAATCAGATTCCATTGATAACTAATTTGTTGAAACTGTTGTTTTTATTTGTGTAATTAAATAATAGGCATTAGGACTTGAACATATCACAGATATCTTCCAATTTTGTCGTTTGTCGTTCCATTTCATCGACAATTTTATTTATTTAATTTTGTATAATTTATAATTTATTATTACTAATTTTTGGATCATTTGATGAACATATTATTAATTATATTTGAGGAATATATAGATAAATAATCAGTTTTTGAAAAGTTAAAACGAAAGTTTGGGCAAATCATAATTTTAAATAACAAAAACTTGTTTTCATTTTTAGCCTAATTCCTAAAACGCTAACATTTGAAGCAATTGAAGTAAATACTAATCAACCTCTTGAAAGTGCATAACTTTTCTCATACTATCAATAGAAACTGCCCTAAGGCTGAAATAACGGCTAACGGGAAGACGTTCGCTGAAGTTGTAATAGTGAGAGTCCTAATGAGTCCTCATTTTTTGAGTTGATCCCATACAGAGTAAGTACAACAGCCTATTTGTGTGTCTTTATCTCTTCTAATGCTTTTTGAGTTGTTTCATATGAAAATCTGTGCGATTCGATTATTTAAATTTTGAAATATCTGAATATGTGGTTTCCAAATAAATACTTAATAATAGTTATATTGATTATATTTTGTGTTATAAATTATATTGAATGTAAATCTGGCCGCAAAAAGTTGACTCCAGTGCAAAAGGTGAGGCCAAGTAGCATTTCATCGGCAAAGTTAGTTAAATCTCCAAATACTCGAAAGTCATCGCGAGATAAAGAGATCCAAAATGCAATGCAAACACTCAAAAATCATAAGGTTATTGAATCGAATGCAAAGCTTATTAAGAAAAATGGAAAACAACTTTTAATGTTGAGCTCAAATCAAAAAATTTCAAAAGTTTCGAAAAGTTTGAACGATATGATGAAAAATTCAAAACTATTGGCAACGAATACTAAACCAGTTGTCAATTTCTCTAATGGTAAAAATTTTGTTGTATTCCGAAATATATCTCAATAATTTTTATTTTATTTGTTTTTAATAAATAATAATAATTTTAATATTATTATAAATTTGAATACATGTGATTGACTGTACCTTTAAGTTAACAGCATTAGTATTTAAACAAAAACAAATTCTTATATAAATCCTCGCATTTCGTATTGTATTTGCACTATTTATATCTAATTGTATTGATTATCGGGGCTCCCAGTGGTGTTTTCATAGTGTGCTGCCCAATGGAAAGACCCTCTATTTTTGGAAATTTTTTCCGAAATTTCAGAAATCGTCTTTTTTACTTGAAATATATATATTGTATAAGGAAACAAACATTTGGTCAATTCTAGTGGTTATAAATTATAACTTATATTTGATGTTTCAGAAATAGGCAAAAGTATTAAATTTTGTTTCTAATGGCAAAAATGAAGAGAAACTATAAAATGTCATTTCTGCAAATTAGGTCACAATAACGGAAAAAATTTTATTCAAACTAAATCTCACAATAAATGACCTGTGACCAAAAATGAGGATTGAATACAATTACCTGTATATTGAAGGTTGGCTTACGTCAAATCATTCATAGATTCTAAAATCACTTTCTTATATACTTTGAACACTAATTCTTAAAAATGAGCTCAATATGTCAAATGAATTACAATTAATTGAAACATTCTTCACTTCTCATAGAATTTAAATAAATTGAAGACATCGAATAACTGTTACCTTTTAGAAAGAATCATTTATTGAAACTCAAGAACAAGAAATAAATTAGAAACTCGAATAGAGTCTAAAATTCATATTTCGATAATGAGTTTTTAAGAAAGTTCAAATTCTGCAATAAAAGTCTAAACAAACTTTTGGGGAATTGCTATCAGATAGTAGTGCAAAACAAAAAGCCTTTAAAAAATTCAAAACTAAAAAAAAGAAAAGAAAGAGAATAATTTTAGTTTTAAAATTATTTTAAAGATTTCAAAGGATTCTTTACAAAACAATTTTCGAGGAAAACTTCAATGTTGCCAATGATATGACTAATTTATTGTGTTAGAAACAAAGTTTTCCTTCTCTTCATTTTATTTTCTGACAGTTAATTTTAATATTTTGTAAGTTTTTTAAAACTTTTATTTGGTTTTAATCATTTGTTTGAAAAAGGTTTTAGTCGTCAACAACGCGATAAAGCTGTAGATATAATATCAGATGTTATCCGAAAGTCAAACACAAGCTCTAATTTAGTAGAATGTGTTCGCAAAGAATTAGAGAAAGAATTTGATCTGAAAAACAATGTTATCATGTCGTCCAAACCATTTATGGATCAATCGCTAATGAAGATTCCCGGAGCTGTTGTCATGCAATTAAGTCTAGATAGCGGTAAAAACAATGGACAATTTATGCTCTCCGTATTTGGTTTGATGAAAGACAGTCAACTCGAAGAAAAGGCAAGCGCTTTAATTAGAAGAGCACAAAAACTATCGCCTAAAATAATTGATTCATTGATGAGCTCTGATATGAAACAAGAAATAACAAAAATGGCCACAAGGGCTGTCAGGAATGCTAAAAACATGGTTGAAATCAGCGATCAATTAAGTGATGCGCTTAATGACAAATATGGAGTGCACTGGCACACAGTCACGGGCAATAAAAATACGTTATCAGTGGACGATCATCGAAAGTCTTCAGTCTTTTTCCTAAACATGGATTTTGGAGATATGAGAGTTTCGGTTTTCAAATGATAAACTTTTACTAAATTTACTTCAAATTTTATATTTCAAAACTTGTAAGACTCCAAAATACTCTCAATATAAGGATAAGTCAAAAAATTGTAAATTAATACAAATATCAGTAGTTTATCTGTGAAACTGTTTATACCGTATTGAAAATTAAAAAGCGATTCATTAAAAAGTAATAATAATCAATTTTTAGCTTATTATGGATTTTTTTATGTAAATACTTGTAAAGAAGCTTTAAATATGAACAAATAAACTAATAATATTTCTAAAAAAAAATTTGACTATATATATAAAAATGTGATAAATTTAGCACACCACCAAGTATTCAAAAAGTTCGAGGTCAATGTCTTGGATTCTATTTCGAGAATATGCACAAATATGAAGAGACATTACACGCATTATATGCAGCACATCAGCAGTTACTCTACAGCGCATCCTTTTCTCTATTAATCCGTTGCATGAGTTAAGCCCTTCCCTTGGAACTGAAAATTCGTTAATAACTATAAAAGGACATCAAAAGTCAAAATTAGTTCGCCTTAAAGGAAATCAATTTGTGTATTGGATTTTGATATCAATAGATTAGAAGAATGTCTCGCAATATAATGCCATTCTTTGGTCGATCTGATCAATGGTGGGATCATCCTTGGGATACTTCAAGAATCTTTGAGACGCATTTTGGTTCTAATCTGACAGACGATGACTTATTCGGACCCATCACTCCCAACAGCCTTTATTTAAGGCGAAGACCCTTCAGGTTTCCGTTCAATTTATATTTAATTTTTTAGTTGTAAAAATTTTATTTTATTTGAAAACAAATGATTCTCGAAAGCTCTTGTATTCAACGTAAATGTGTTTAGTTTTTGACAATTTAAAAATTTTTTAGTCGACAATTAAGTGGATTTGGTCCGCGAAGTCTTGTGCCTCAAAGCGGTCTTTCGGATTTGTCACCACAATCGGACAAATTTCAAGTAATGGTTGATGTCTCGCATTTTACACCCGAAGAAATAACTGTCAAGACTGTGGACAACACAATTGTGGTCACTGCTAAACATGAAGACAGAGCTGACGATTACGGCTTCGTTTCGCGTCAGTTTTCGCGAAAATATTTAATACCACAAGATATAGACCCGCTCTCTATTACTTCAACTCTAAGTCCTGAAGGAATTCTAACTATTCAGGTATTGATGACTTATTAATTACTTATATTTTTTGCAAACATTTCTAAACAAATATAAAGTTTTTTTGCATAATTTTATTATTTTACTAAACCGTTCACGAAAAATATATTAAATTCTCAGTAGAAAGAAATATTTGGCCTAAAAATTTATTTTTTCAAATACTAATTGAATCGATACTTATTTAAAGGCACCTAAAAAGCAGCCAGAATTGAAAGAAGGCGAACGAGTCGTTCCGATAACACCCGGACCTCCACTTTCACCGCAGCCAAAACAAATTGTTGTTGAAAATGTGCAAAACGAAGGCTCAACTGCCAATTAAAATGCAAAACAAATAAACATTTGGACATTTGGCTCAATTGAGACCATTTTAAACTTAAATTAAGAATATATTCGAAAATATATTCAACAAAACAGCGAATAATAATCTCTTTTATCAAAAAATGAGTTGAATCTCACTAAAAATTAATTGAAATGACAATAAGATTAATATTAAAAGTTTTGTTATAAAATATTTGAAATTATGAAAAAATGAATTCAATTTAAAGTCTAATTAAAGCTTTATATTTGTGAAAGTGTGCCCAAAATTACAAAAATTGGATCAATAAAACATTTATAATTTAAATAAGTTTCAAAAGTTTTTTAAAAATATGGTATTATTTGGAGAAATTTTTGATAATAATAATTGAAAATAGTATTAAAATCAACAATAATTATAATAAATTCAATTAAAATTTTGATAAAAAAATGTTTAATTGAATGCGATATCAATATTAATATAAATAAAAATGAATTAAAATCAAATAATATCTAATTATTAATTTCAACATTAATATTATGTCGATATTAATAACTATAGTATTAAATGATAACTTAAGACAATTTGGTGACAGCTTTGCCACATTTGAGAACTGCGTCGTAAACCTCGTCATAAGTGAAGGGCTTGTCATCAGATCTTATGGTAATATTGACCAATTGGGTCGAAACGTTCGCATCAATTGATACCAATTGTTGCCCAAATGTCTTATTCAATGACTTCTTGAGTGCATTAACACATCCCTCGCATGTTATGTCGACTTTGAACTGATATTCAGTTGAAGTCATTTTTCTATTAATATAAATTTTATCAATATTTGAGATAAATTTAAACCAAACAAAGTGTTTGACTCCTTCTCAGTCTTAATGTCCAAAATATAATCAATTAATGAATCGAATGTTAGAATCGATGAAAAAACAAAATTCAATTCAAATCATAACCAAAATTAATAAAACTTAAACTTATTTTGTATAAAATTTTGTAATTTTGAATTGAATTTAAATGATTCGTTAACAATTTATTCGTGATTTGTTTGTAACATATGATAAGATATGGTTTATTTGACGCCCACTTTTTCTTTAACGCATGCCTTAAGTGTGCGCCACTTTATATTAATTTTCAACTATAAAAAAGTTCTAACACTTTATAAAATTGTTATAAAACTTAAAACTTAATTATATTTCAAAAGAGTGGGCAAATTATTCAATTGTAATAATTATGTAGAGATTAAACACTAATTAATGATTTTATTGATGCTTTTGATGTTTCGTAAATTATCAACTTTTGGTTTTCAATTGCATTTTCAAAGTCGAAGGCATTCCTCTCACAGCTTTTAAACATATATTAAACTGAACTTTTTTTTATTAAAATAGAAATAAATTCTTCATTTAAAAATAATATTTTGAGAATTTAGACATTTTTATATAGATTTTATACAGAACTATAGTTTTCACAAAAAATTAATGATTTGAAGAGTAAAGAAAAATAATAAAATCAAGTTTAAGATTTTGATGACAGCAGTCATTCTCTAATACAAGTTCTCTCATTGACTCTAACTCTATAAATAAAGTTTTTATTGTTTCACTTTTAAATTTTTGTTCATTTAAAATTGAATTTTGTTCAGTTCAATAACTATATGCAAAGTGAGTGTTCATTAACTTAGTGTCAATTTATTCGGTGAATAATATCACACACAATGTTTTGCGCAATAATTTAAAAAATATAATAGTATGACTAAAATAATCGAATGGACTCAGGAATCAAAAAATAGAGGACAAGAAATTTTGTTATTAGGGAGAATCGTAGAAGTGGTCGAACTGCTGCTTTGTCTTCGCCTTTTGCTGTTATGATAAATGCCAAACGATTGACTGAGACGTCGTCTCGACCAGGCGATATTCAGAGCTGATCGCACCTAAAACACAATTATAGGGCTATACAATCAACTCAAATAATTCGCAAAAATATTACATATTTTCTACTAAACTATAAGCAATTACTTCAGAATTTGTGAAACAGTAAAGAATGCTGACTGTAATTCCTTGAATAGATTGTATTAAACCATTTATAATGATATAAATACTTTCCAAATAGAAATTGAATGTCGAAGGATTGATGCAAAATAGGAGGTGTTGCAGACCTTCAGATAAAGTATTAATCAATCAATTATTATTATTATTATATAAATATTTCATATATCAATAACGAGTTAAATTTAGGCTTAAATTTCGCAAAAAAGACTCACCCAATAATGGAATGAGAAGTGCAGTGGCTTTTATAGCCTTAAGAGTTGCCTTATCAGAACTGTCTCTTCTCAGTTTTACAAACAAAATACGTATTATATTAATAAGAAAACCCGTATTGATGGCGAGGGCCAAAAGCATGGGTGCAGTGATGATTAGAATAGTCTTAGACTGTCCGTAGCCCTGCCAACACGGTATCGTTTTGTCATTTGCACTCAACTCCAAAACTAATGACCAAATGCCAACACTTATGGCTGGAAATACCCAACCAATTAAGTAATAAAACAAAAAACATGGATTTGCTTTGTTCTTGAATGGAGACACATATAGACGCGTGTGAAGAAATAAGCCTTCGATGAACATCCAATATATGGTAGCCATTGATGAATATATGTTCAGTGATTTAAGACATTTGCATAACCAGTCCTTTAAAAATGTTAAGCTTTAAAGGATTTGTATGAATTAGCCTAAAATTATGTTGTCTCATATATTATGATAAGAATAGAAACTATAAATGTCATAAATCAATCATTTTTGAGATATTTCTTAACGAATTCAATCAAAACATGCAGACGTTTGCAGAGTTAAAAATTAAAACACAAATCTGTGAGTTATGAGTTGCAGATTTGGTTATGATTTTATCATTAATAAAAGATTTAAGCTTAAAATTCAATAGAAGTTCTATGAATTAATCGCTTATAAAAATGTTTTAAAAAATATTCGCAATATAAAGGTCCAAATTTTAAAAATTCTATGAATTCGAAAATTAATTTTGAATAATTTAAAACAAACTAACCTTGAAAAATATCAAAGTTTACTTACGATTTGAGGCAAAGATCCATTATCTACAACAACAGGCGAAGACATTGTGATCATCAAACAACAGTTCATTAATAATGCGATACATAGGTTTTTATGCACTCGAATGCGAGCGCATTGGAGAGATCTATCCATTATAAAAAAAAAGGATTTCAATTCAACTGTAATAACATTTTCTATGGATTTCTGTGCGAAGGATTTTTAGAACTGGAAATCATATCTCCTAAAACATGAATACAGTTCTTCTAAAATTTTTTGGTGATAAGACCCGATCCTAAAGCCATGTTTTCCGCCCTCAAAACCTTCGTCCAGAAACCCTGGATTATAGTTTATTTAATAGAACTGAAATTGATTGACTCACTTGAAACATATGAAAATAACTAAAGCGATAACGAGAGCCACTAAAGAACATAAGGAACAGATGAGAACGAGATAATTGAGAACTTCTTTTATATCTGTCAGCTTTGATATATTTTCATCCTGTAATTGATATTAAAATATTGGAATCACTGAATAGAAGTATTTTTTTTATAAGAAATGTAACATAATTCAAAAATTAAAATTTAGAGTATATTTACATTAATTGATTCATTTGTAAAAAGTTACATTTCATTTAAGTATAAAAAAAATTTTATCAATTAATTGAGTCAATCAATTTGAATTGTTTATATTTCTAAATAGAGTTTTGCCAAAATGCTTCTCAAATAACTCTATTGTCTCTAATAATTGGATTTTCTATTTTCAAAGCGCATATCAATAAAACTGAAGATTTTGAATTAATTTAGAAATAAATTTCTTATTTCTAAAGAAATGTTTTGAATCAATTTATGTAAGAAAGAATAATGTTTTCACTTTTGATGCCTAATTAATAATTGTATGAAAATGTTTGACAAAGAGAAACCTTGCGTTATCATGATATCCAGTTTCAACTGAAAATTTGCTTAAACTATTACAATAGCTTATGCCGTGTCATGCATTATTGCGATAATTAATTATTAGATAATAATTCAATTGATTGGATCGAATTAAACGAATAATAAAAGTGTCCAAAAATTTTAAAAAGATTTTAAATTATTTTTGTCAAATTAATTGCTTATTTTAAGAGTAATTTAAAAATATTAACATTAGTATTAATAACTCGTAAATTTATATTTTTGCAACTTTTTCTATAAAGCTTTGAAATTATTTTGAATTTCATTAACATATATATCGAAGAAAACAGTGTTTTAATGTTGTTTTTCTGATGTCTCATAAACTATTAGAAAAATCTACAAATCTAGAAGAATGAATTCAAGAAAACAAAAATTAAATCAATAGTTGAGAGTAATCGTTTATACATTGAATATGACATCAAAACTGATTGATTAATCGCATTTTTTTCCAATGTCGCAAAACAAAATAACATAAATAAAAATGTTTTGATACGTTCTACGATTGCGAAAATTTTGCAGTGAAGCGAATTCAAATTCGGCAAATTCTCTAATTATGAAAAAATATTTGATTCTCTTGTGATATTTATTTGATGCGATCTCAAACACGTTATACTGTATTCAATACAAACAAATCAAAATAGAACTAATTATATTATAAATTGAAACTATCAAATGGATAAGAGATAATGTAAATCAAAAATATAGCATTACAGCAATAGAATGCTTTCAATTAATGAACAGAATCGTCATTCATTCGTAAAATACTGATAACTTTGCATTAATGTCTTTATTTCGTTATAGTCTAATTTTTGTGTTTTGTGTACTCAGTATTTAGTCTAATGTATGCAAACCTGTAAAGTTAATAAAGTGAGACATTCCGTATAATTAGTCCAATCATTCCAATCCCATCGAGCATTCGATGAACATCTTCTATAAGCATAATATTCCAAATAATCATTAGATGAAGAGTAATGTTGAAAGTGTCCGATCGCTACCGCAAATATATCACTGCATCTGATTTGAACAGTAGTATTAGGACTGGTCGGTGCCCAACAATAAACTCCGTCCCAAAATGGTCCACAATTTGTGGCTGAATTGATTAAAAGAAAACTTTTCAATTAAATTTAAATTCAATTGATTATAATTGAGTAGAATTACAATTATAGTGAGAGTGAGTTTCGTTGAACTTGTTTTGACAATTTATATTTTCCTGATCCATACGCAACACTTTGACAATACTTTGTTTTACTAATGCTTTGCAGTGATTACTATTTAGTGAATGCAACTTTTCAAATGAGTTTCTCGCAATAGTTGAAGATTACAAATAACTTCTGTTTTCAAAGAAGTGAAAAGCTTAACAAATGCTGCACTCAATGGTATATTGATCTGACTAATCAAATAACTAATCATATAAAGTTGGCTTTGCAGTTAACAACGACGTAAAAATATTGTCCTTGGAATTTATGCACATTATTCCACAATTTTAATTTCAAATATTCAATTTGAAGATAGATTTGAGTGAGAAAACAAGAATAACAAGAGAACAAAATACGAACTAAAAGGTATTTAAGCATTTCATTTAGATAACAACCTTCCCTAAAAAAGTTGTTTTCTATTATATTTCTTATATTATTACCAGAGTCTCAACTTTGTTGGAAATCCAACTTTGTATTAGATGAGCGAAAATCTAGGAATTAAAGAAAAGATCGTCAAATAACAATTAATTTGAGCCCATGTTTATGTTTCTATAAATCCTATTTTTGGGGGTTATTCCTATAAGTCATATAAAACCTATTTTTCATAGATTTTCGCCTAAAAATACTCAATTTTGTTAAATTATGCATGAATTCAATGAGTTTTTAGAGGTTTATACGAAGTCGCGAATATAATTTAATTTAAATTCAAATTTTCAACAAACTTTGAAAATTTGATGCAATACTTTTTCCCCTAAAATGAAGGTATATTTTCACTAATAGTCATTTAATTTGTTTTAATCCAATTTTGTTTGGAATTTGGAACGCAAATATTCCTATATTTGAGATTTTTGACGGAAATTTGCAATTTTTAAAATTTTCACTATCAAA